>BQNB010079535.1:0-30213 GCA_026074375.1 Tanacetum coccineum | reverse complement strand
AATCCTAATTACTACTTGTTTAGTAAGCAAACCTAATGAAATACAAAGTTCATCAATGTAAACTAACATTAGGCATATTTAGAAAGAGTCATTTAATCAAGTTAGAGAATGAATATGAGACTATCACTAGTGGTGCTCAATTCAGGCTAAACACGACCATTTTTATGGGTTATACCATGAACCCAACTTCCTTCACGGAAGCAATTCAACCGTTAGGTTAAATTGAATTTCTAGTGCAATAGGTTCTCCAGTAGTCATTCTCATTTTAGAAGAAAATAGGGTTCCAAAATTTGCCTAATGAATTGTAGCAAAGATGAAATTTGCATTGTCTACTAATACTTGGCCTAATGTGACTCAACTAATATGTTTCGATTTTGGTTCTCATAATCCTAATCATGATTTGTAGAATTCTAGGGTTAAATAAGAGAGCAAGCAAGATGTCATGAGTTTAAACAAGATGGGTCTTCTAAGACTTAGGAGTATACTTAAGTGTGACAATATGCAATATGCTATATAGAGAGCATTCTAAGAATGCACCTTTGCATATCTTTATAAAAGTAATCTAATTAAGGTTAATTACTTTAATAAATCTTGTGAATATTCCATTGTAGAAATTATGATGTACTAAAGGTTAGTTACACGTATGTTAGACCTTAGACAAGTGCAAAATGATAAACATGAAGATATACAAATATGATAACCACGTATGGATCTACCTAAATCAAAGACGGATCTAGGTATGCAGGATTCGGTGATCCGTGGGTGTCCAAAAATTAGACAAAATTCGATTTCCCGTTATTTGGGCGATGGTGTTAACTTTTTAGTAATGCTATAAGCTTATATATGTTATAAGGGTTCTTGGTTTGAACTTTCGGATTCAGCGTCCAAGTTTTGATTATTACGTTGGATTACTCGTGAAGTTCCTGATGGAATTTATAAGTTGTCGATCCTACTTGGAGTGTGTTATGATTAGCTTGTATAATTTGACCATAGCTAATAACACAAACATTTGAACACTTAGACTTAATAAAACATCTTCAATACAAGTGTGAATTGCAATTTGATGATTATTCTTTTCGTCTTACGCTCGATTTCATAGTTTCATGTATTAACCGAAATTGATTTAAACACGTAGATTTGGAAAATATCTATGGTCGTTTTGTTGATATTTCTATGATCCAGATAAATTCTAATCTCGACTTCATGTTCATGATCCAGATAAATTGGACCCGTATGCCTATTTAGGTGGATCCGTAGGCCAATTTCAAAATTGTTAAAAAAATCTTTTTAAATTATTTTCTTAGGTCCTTAATGTCCTTAAAAATCTGATTAGATATTGTTGTAGAAGGAAAATTAATCTTAACATTAAAATGGAAAGATTTGTAAGATATGAAATATCTTATAAGATTTGTTTCCAAAAAATGGTTAATCCTATTTAGTCTTATTCACTAATGTGATTAGTTATAATTAAGTAAAGGATTTGTTGATCCCACGCCTTGATCGGTTCTTTACGTTGTAAAGTGTTTGTTACCTTGGATGAATCCAAAATAACAATGGTTGAGACTTTGTTTGTAATGGTTGAGACTTTGTTTTGTACGATCGTCGCATAATTGTATGAGGCAATCTACACTTTGTTACTCTAGAGGCTCATTCTATAAATGGAACTACTGTCTCACTCCAAAAATCATATGAACAATGAACAAAACACTAAACTGTGCTTCAATATTTATTAAAATGTCAATAATTACGAGTTATCTTTGCGTCAGTACTAGCGTCGCTACAACCGTGAGCTCGCTGCTTTCAGTCGCTTCTCTCCTAAGATGTTCGCCTATCTATTCAAAGGGTATCTCTTAAGCGTATCTTAAACCTTAACCTAGGATCTCCTTTTATACATCACAAGGAGTCCTTTACAAGATAACTATCGAACTTTTAGGGTCAATAACAATTATAATCATATACAAATATTCCTAATCTATAAACGATATACATTCCATAATTATCTCCTTGCATCCTTATCTTCAAGTTAACATCTTTATCTCCAAGTCAGCAGCATTAACTATCAGCAGTATTAACTCTTTCTTCTAGTAGTATTAACTAACTCTGATAGTACTAAGTTTGTACTGGCAGTACTAACTCCATTAGTACTGTTAGTTATACCTTGGCAGTATTAAGCTCTTGTGAAGATTTATTCCCAACAATCCTCCCCTAAACTTGTGATTTTCTTTCAAATCATCAAGTTTCTTTTGAATTAAATCTTCTAGTCTTCTTCCTTTGCTGATGATTCTTTCAAACATTATTCTACTTCTGCACTTGAGATCTTATAAACCTTAGAAGTTCAAAAGCCTGTGAACTCTCATGACCAACCTCCAATCTTTGGCTTAACATCTTTGATAACATTTCTTGACTCAGAGGATATTTCTTCTCTGTCAGCATATGTATGGCTATACCATTTTGCATCAGTAGAATGTGAATACCACAAAACTCATATAAACTCCAACTTATTACATTATATTCATGTTGATTCTTCCATATTTCATCTTCTTCATCAGGCTCAAATAAAGTATGCAAATCTCCCTAAAGCTTCAAATCATATCCTGCTGGTCTTGAAGCACTATACCTTTCTTTGACTAATCTGTACAACTCCTCTACATCTTGTATATCAAAGTCTTCAAGCATCTCACTCAAAACCTTATACTTCTTGGAACTGCCATCTCCTCTGAAGATTTGATAATACATGAAATTTTCTGTCAGAACACAAGTCTTCCAATCCACAATTGGATACTTTGTAGACAGAGATTCAACATCTATAGGAACATCTTCTCTTGGTATTATATCCAAATATCCTTTGAGTTCTTCTTTCTTAGCATCTTCTTCCATCTTTTGTCTCTTAACAGAACTTCTTGTGCTTTTTCTAGGAAGAGATTTCTTTCTTTTTTCTCCAGATTCTTTAGAAACTTCTTTCATTTCCTTTTGTGTATCAACATCTTCTTCCATCTTTTCAGGAGACTTCATCCTTTCACTTCCATGCTCTGAATCCATAGGCTCAATATGTTGGTTAAAATCCCAAACCTTTTTAAAAATTGGCCTAATCTCATTATAAGACATTCCCTTGAAATCACTAATCTTGTAGTTTCCCTGATTCTTCAAGTATTTAACCATATTCCTCCTTGCTTGGGCAACTGTCTTTGGTTTCATCTTTAGAGCATGATACCTTATGACTGAAGGATCATTCCAATCTATCTTCTTAGATGACTTGGCTTCAGACATAGCTCTTTGCCTTTCCTCTTCATCCCATTATCTAGCAATTTCTTCACCCTTGCAATCTGTGCCCTTTGTTCTTCATCCATTAGTTCTTGCAGTCAGTCTAATGGCTTCAGCAAAACTCAACCTTTCTTGTTCAAGCTCTTTCTTAGACTTTTTCTTAGGCTCAGGTTCTGTCATTATTGCTTTTCCCTTGTCTTTACTTGTCCTTTTCTCGTCCTTTTCTCTTCACTCCTTCTTCTATAAGTAATAGTTCTTCCAGCAGTACTAATATTTACCTTAGCAGTACTAACCACTGGAACTTCACTAGCAGTAACTTTTGTTGCTCCAACAGTACTAACTTTAGAATTCCCTTGCTCACTGCTTCCTTGATCTTGAATGACTTCAGTGGGTGTCACTTCTTGAATAATAGGTTCAGTTTCAGTGTTTGCTTTCTCTTGAACCTATGCATCAGATAATTTCCTCCCCTGTTTGGAAGAATCATCTTCAACATCTTCATCATCTTCAGAAAGAACAACCCTTGGTCTCTTCCTTGCTTTCTCAATCTTGACTTGATACTCTAACTTCTTAATCCTGAGAATAAGCTTAGTGAAAGCAGAACTGTAAGTTTGCTTTGTCTTCTTCAAATCATCCTCCAAGACTCCAATTCTCTCAGATAGTTTGGTAACCAAATTCGTCAATTCATTTAGTTTCAAGCTACCCTCATCACTTCCATGTGAGTGAACAACATGGAGAGGTAATTCATTGGGTGTAGGAATATGTTGTTCTGCTCCAGGTGATGGTTGTGTTGATTGTGTTGGAGATGGGAATGATACAGCAACAGTGGTATGATCAGGTGAGTGTTCAATTGAAGGTTCAGGTGATTGTGAAGGTGAGGATGTGATTCTTGAAGCTGAAGTGGAAGGTTCAGAAACATTTAGCATAGTGAGGAATAAAGAAACTTCTTGGCCTGAATATCTCTTTGTAGGCCTCTTCATATTGTTAAAAACTTTGATGCTAAGAGAGGGTACAGGATATGTTCTTGAGTGTTGTTGAAGTTGTTTCCTCTGCATATCTAGGCATATTTGAATGAACCTAGGATACATTAAAAACTTATGGGGGCTTGAAATATTTGACACCATATGCTCAAAAATCAACCTAGAAAAATTAAATTTCCTATTAGTAGCCTAAACAGATAACAGCAGTTGCAATGCTTGTTACTACTAAACTGCTCCCAAGCAGTCTTCTTTGGGGCTAAGGAACAATGAAGAATAGTGTGGCACCCTTTTGAAAAGTTAACTTATCTGAGTCTGTGTTATATCCCATACGCGCCAATTGCTCAAATATCTCCGAGTTGGGAATAGAAGAAAGACCATCCTGATCATCCAACTTGAGATGTCTTTGTAAAGATCCCTCAGTGATAGTCAGGGAGTGGCCATCAATAGTAGCAGTAATCTTGACTTCTCCATTTTCAGCAGTAGAAACTTCAGCAGACCTCCAAAATTGTTTGATAAAGAAGACACAAACATCTGGCTTCTTTGTCAGTGCATAGAAAATGTGACTTCGATTTAGGAAATCGATGATTTGATGAAACCCTGCACTTCCTGTAGATTTTTCTAAGAACGCGACCATGTTGTGCTTGTCACAAAATTCCATGTTTGCCATAACTGAAAGTGTGAGTAATTGAGTGGGATATGATCGTGGATGAATATATGAAAGATGGAGAAAGTTAATTGCAATTTAAATAGAGAAACGTAGAGATATGGTTTGACCGATTTAAAGAAATTGAATTTATCATGAAGAAAGTTAACATATATATATAAAGATCACGAAAGTCCAATTGGTCAAACCCCTATAGCATAGGAATTTGGCGGAAATATCTCAACAGCTCTATTAATTAATGAAAAATCTGTTAGACTCAAACAGTACTAACGGTCATCCAGCAGTACAAAAATTGGTCTAGCAATACTAAAATAAGCCTAGCAGTATTAACTTCTCCACCCAAAAGCAGTACAAACTCCAAAGTTTGTAATACTCAAAAATAACTTCACATAATCTCTCTTTCTGTTTTAAGCTCACATTTAATCTCTCAATTCTTTTGGCTCACTTTTCATTCTGTCTGTTTTTCACACAACTCTCTTTCTATTTTTAAGCTCACAAAATCTCTATATTCTTTTTGGCTCACAATGCACACAAAGTATAGTTTTTGGCAAACTACCAGCCATTAACGGATTTGAGAAGTCTTTACCAGGAGCCGTTTTCTCTGAACTAGTCAATTCTTTATTGTCTATGAGACATGGTGAACTGATGACCATTTGTTGTGTGGTGTTACAACCAACACTTTAAGAAGAACCAACATTCCTCCCCTCAAATATTGAACCATTTAGGAACCAATTTCACACTTCAGTGCTTATCCTGAAAGAGTTAGCGTGTGTGGTATTACAACCAAACACAGAAGGAAAAACCAACATTCCTCCCCTAAATATTGAACCATGTAGTACTAAGGTCAACACTTCAGTGCTTTCCTGAAAGAGTTAGCTTGAAAACCAAGAAAAAAACAAATCTAACCATCTTTTCTTGTCTAGCAGTATTAAAATGTTTCTAACAGGATTAACAATGAGATCACAAAAATAACTAGCAGTTACTAAACTATAAGTAACAGTTTTGGCAAATAGTTTTAAAATATATACTAGTAGTACTAATCTATATAACTTGCAGTATGTATTTACACAGACTAAAACCAGTACTAAACTGTTTGACAAACTTTACAAAAACAAACAGGAGATTTGGGCATTAGTGATTGAGTCATTCCAATACTGAGACAAGTACTAAAATCTACCCAGCATCAAATACCTTTTGTAAGAATTATCTGCCTACATTATGTTGTGTGTCATTTTGCCATTTGAATCAACTTTTTAGCATTGCAATCTCTTATAAAATGATGCCTAAGTCTTATATGTTTTGTTTTAGAATGTTGTCCAGGTTTTCTATTACTACATTATAGACTAGTATTCATCAATGTAATTAACAGTATCCATGAACTTGTACCATAATCTAGCCAGTTGGTTTTGGATACAGAGAACTTGTCCACTGCAACTGCCAGCTGCCACATATTCAGCTTTCAGTTGTAGAGAGTTGGCAGACAGCAGTTTGTTTCTTGCATTGCCAAGAGATTCAGTCTAATTTCCCAAATAATGACAACTCCGTTTGGGTGACTCCTTTTCTTGTGTGCTCCAGCATAGTAATATCAGTGTAAGCAACTAATTCCATGGAGAATCCTTAGATATACAAAGCATAATGATGGTTTGCCTGTACGGTATCTAAGATTCTTTTGGACAGCATATGCTCGATGGGATAATCTTGGAGAAACTTGAAAACATTGCACATGCACAGTACTGCACTACATGTATCTGGCCTGGATGCTGTAAGGTACATCAAAGATCTTATCATGGATCTATAAAGATGTTCATCAACATCAGCTGCATCTCTATCTTGAACCAACGGCTTTTCCAAATCTGTGGGAGTAGAGGCAGACTTCACATCTGAGTAGTTGAACTTTTTCAAAATCTCATGGACATATTTATCTTGACTGATAAAAATGCCATTCTGTTTGTGTTGGACCTGTAATCCCAAAAAGAAGGTGAGTTCTCTCATAGAACTCATTTGAAACTTATCCTTTATAAGCTTCTCAAACTCTTCACATAATTCCTTCTTTGTAGATCCAAAGATAATGTCATCTACATAGATTTGAACAAGCAATATATGTCCCTTATGTCTTTTGATGAACAAGGTTTGGTCAATCTGTCCTCTTTGAAATCCATTGCTTAAAAGATAAGTGGCCAAAGTGTCATACCAAGCTCTTGGTGCTTGATGGAGTCCATATAGTGCTTTCACTACCTTGTAAACTTTATTAGGATGATCAGGATCTTCAAAACCTGGAGGTTGACATACATATACCTCCTCTTCAATCTGACCATATAGAAAGGCACTTTTGACATCCATTTCGTAGACCATAAAACCCATATAAGAAGCATAAGCCAGGAATATTCTTATTGCCTCTATTCTAGCCACAGGGGCAAAGACTTCATCATAGTCTATGCCTTCTTTTTGTATATGTCCTTGATCAACAAGTCTTGCTTTGTTTCTGATGACAATTCCCCTTTCATTTTTCTTGTTTCTGTAGACCCACTTTGTACCAATTGCTCTATGACCTTTAGGTAAATCTACAAGAATCCAGACCTTTTGCAATTTGACTGATAGAAAGTTCCTCCTGCATTGCATCATACACTCATTGCTAGATACTCTATGAGCCTGAGTAAATTTCTTTTTAGCTATTCCTGAGAGAGGAAGCAAACACATAAAAGGGACATGTATGATGATTTCTTGATGAGACTTCCCTTCATAGTTGTACTAAGAAATCCTTTTTCAGAGTTAGTAGTTTTCATCCTTCTTGTATGAACAGATGACTGCACATCACCAAATAACCATGCTCATTGGCGCTGTTCTTGTGAATTCTTGTGTGAGGAGTTGTAGGGGCTTCATAAGATTGAGGAATGTTTCCCAATTCAATTTCTTGTGATCCTCCTTATATGAGTACTCAAGATGCTAAAACTAGATCCTACCAAGTCTTCAGGAGTAGCAGTATTAACTTCAGGAAGAGCAGTACTAACTTCTCTACTACCAGTATTAACTTCTTTGCCTGGCAGTATTAATTTGTTGATCAGCATACCATTATTCTGATGATTGCTACCATCATGAGACTTCTTCTGGTAGTATCATCTTCATATGTAAACTCATCCTTATCTTCTATTTGAGCAATCATCAAATATTTGGTGAGGCTTCACCAAAATTGATAAGCATCTATCCAATTAGCATTGCATTCCAATCTTGATCTTGTTGACAAGTGTGCTAGTCTCATGAAACTCCTTGTATATAAAAAACACCCACCCCCAGCAAAATCATTTGAAAAATTTCCTGCAACCACTGGTACATAATTCATTGATTTCGGGGTTAGAGAATTCAGATCAACAGCCATTTGGACCATTTCCTTCTATCATAGCTTATTCTCTAAGAACCCAATAGGCAAGTTTTCTTGAATCTTTTGGTTCTAATGTTGTATAACCAAAAGCTTTGCTACTTATGGAATATCCAACATAGAAACTTCATAACTTTTTCCATCAAACTTGCCCAACTTATCTAAAGGTATTGAGAATAGTAAATATGACATCAAATGTTTACATGAAGCTATAGCAGGTTAATACCTCTAATTGAGTTCATATGGAGTCTTGTTATGAGGCTTGACTATTAAGACCCTATTCTGTACATAGCAAGCAGTTGAAATAGCTTCTGCCCAAAATGTTATAGGTAACTTAGAGTCAGCTAACATTGTTCTAGCAGCCTCAATGAGAGTCCTATTCTTCCCTTTTAGCTACCACCATTTGATGGGTGTCCTTGCTACACTATTCTCTTACTTTTGATACCTTTTTACTACAGAAATTCATCCATCACTTTGTTTTTAAACTCTGTCCCATTATCACTTCTGATTATCTTTACTTTCTTATCCACTAGGTTTTCTACCTCTTTGATAAAGTTTTTAAGGATCTCACTTGTTTCATCCTTAGTTGTTAAAAGAAAAACCCAATGAATATATCTACTCTAATCATCAGTTAAACTACCAAGCAGTATTTTTATGCATTAGACTACTAACAAAAGTTGGACCAAAGAGATCCATGTGTAGCATAAACAGTGGCTTAGTAATGGGACTAAAGGCCTTGGTCTTACAAGAGGCTCTGTGTTGCTTGCCTTTAAGACAGGCAACACAAGTTTGGTCATTCTCAAATCTTTTTAAAGGCAAATTCTCTTTACAGATTTTCGTTTGACAAATTTATTATAATATTTTAAAAATTGACATGGCCAAGGCCTCCTAGGCCAGTGCATGATTCCCTTTGATGTATCCTTGCAACTAGACATGTTATAACAATCCTTAGGAACTATGTTTTTCATATCAAAAACTGTACATGTGATCTGTCTAGGATTTTCAAGAAGGATCTGTTTTTCATACAGGCAACTTAAAATTAGGAGATAGGACAAGACATTCAGAGTCAGTAAAAAGAACATAGTTCTTTTTGTCACACATATGTGAGACACTAAAGAGATTGAACTTTAACTCTTTGACAAAGTATACATCATCAAAAATCAAGTTTATTAGTTTTAATGGTACCTTTGCCAGTAATTCTGCCTTAATTTGCTCCTCCACCAAAAGTAACATATCCTCCATCAAAGTCTTTGAAATTTGAAAGATGGGACTATTTTTCCAGGACATGTGCCTTTGAGACATGCCCACTATCAAACAAAACTTTATACTTTTGTGTGAATTACTCTGCACACAAAAACTTAATGAAGTTAGTTATCTTTGGGGACCAAGCCATTATGTCTTGGATCTGCCTCATGCATCAATGTAATTATATTTGTTAAAAACCAGTGATGCATCATTGGGTTTGATGGGTTTCCAAGCCCAACATGCTGAGGGCTTAACAACATTAAATCCCTTTGCCCTGACAGTATTAACATTTTGCCTACCAGTATTAACTGTTTGTAACCTAGTTTTACATTTTTGATTATGAGGACCTTTTGGTTTACGCTGTTCTACTTTGTAATTGGGCTCCTGGGGAATTAGTGATTGTGCTTGATTTGAATATGGGTCCTTGGTCTTAATTACAATGAACTAGTGGTTTTTAGCGTGAGCAGTATTAAGAAGGCCTTTCAGTAATAAATGACCTAGCAGTACTAAACAGGTTCTGGCTGTGTTAAACAGACCTAAAACAATTTAACTGCCTTGCATTATTAACAGTTTTTAGGCCAGTCTTCATTAAGACTGCTCTTGGAACCATACATTTGTGAACATTAGGACAACTGTATTGAATGTGCTCAAAACTTCCACAGATAAAGCATGCCTTGTTATTAAAAACAAAGTTACATCCTAATTGATTGGATTTTTGACCATTCCAATTTCTTTGGTTTCCTCTAGGTCTTTGTGACCTATACATTTCTGCATACCTAACTGACCTCCTAACTGGTGTTTCAGGTTTAACAAACTCTTTCTTAGTAGCAGTAGGTATGACAGTTTTCTTTTCAACCTTAGGGATAGACTCAACATCATCCTCATCATCTGACACCCAATCTTCAATGATTGGAGCATCATTATTCTCTCTAGCTATCTTAGGTGCTTCTACTCTAACTTGATTAGCAGGACAGAAAAATTTTTCTTTCCAATCTTTGTCTACCTTAAGTGGAGACTTAACAGAGCTAGAGTCAGTCTTTTGTTGTTGTTTTAAAGAGTCATCAATATTCTCCTTAGAATTATCTGACTCTTTATCACAATCAGTGTTAGGCTTTACACTTGAATCCCTAGGACCATATTCATTTACCTCAGGTTGTTTGATTCGTCTAGGACTGATTTAGTATGTATAAGGATGTTGGTCTATTAGAATCAATGGTTGAGAGTGAAGGGACTTCAATTATAACCAAAACCCTTTTTGCTTTTGTCAGTTATCTGACTTGCTAACAACTGATCTAAGTCTTTTGATGATTTTTCAAACTTTGCAATTTTAAACTCAAATCCCTCCTTTTCTTCCTTAACCTTTTCAAGTTCAGTCCTAAGTAATCCCATTAGATATTCTTTGTGACCTACACTTCTTTTAAGCAAAGCAATTTCCTTAGAAAAAAGGAATTCAGGTGTCTTTATATCTTAATGTTTTGTCCTTCTAAAAATAATTACACTCTTTGTATGTAGAAGCTTTAAAACCAGTATCATCTAATTTAACAAAGTAATTTCATCATATGTTTCTTTAGAGCCTTCTTATAATTTGCAAACAAGATTTAGAACAGGATTTCTTCATTTGATACCTCAGAATCTGTGAATGCCATGAGAGCTATGTTTGCTTGAATTTCTTCCTCTGCCATGTCACTCCAATCAAATTCCAGCACCATCCTTAGCACACATTTTCCTTTTCAGAAGCATCTTCAAATCCTTACATGCCTTTGATGAGATTTCCTTGATTCCAATTTCTGTTGGTCTTTAACTTCTGGTGCTCTGCATTCTCTGGCAAAATGTCCCATTTATGACAGTTAAATCTTTCTACTTTTGATTTATCATATCTTGCAGTACTGCTTCCTATCACATATGATGATTTCCTACCAGTTCTCTGTTGGAAACTTTCTTGCCACTCTTGCTTAGCAGTGCCTTTTCCAATTTAGATCCATTTCTTCCAAATCATCATCATGAAGGCGCTCCAGTCTCATGAAATAGTTCGAGACCCTTGTGGTTGAGTGGACACAAGGCTAAATCTGTGGCATCACTAAAACTAGCCATGTACTGGTTTCAGTACTTGTAGTACTTAACCTTGTGGTGCCTGTAACTAATCTCCATGTTAATCATGTATTAATTGTATTAGTTACTGCTTGGGACTGGATAGTGGTTAGAGATGCCAAGTTCTTATCCATCATTGTTATCAACAGTCAGATTTCTCTAACCTTTTGTTCCACATTTTAAATTGTTGTACAAATCATCCAAACCATAGTATCAAAGTAGGTTTGTTCATCCAGGACTACCCGTGTGTATCCACTCAGAGTATGCTCCTCAAAATTTAACATTTAGATCTTCAGGAGGGAGTAACTACACCAGAATGCACACCTTCTACAAGCTTTGAAGCCTGTAAAGATAGAATCAAGATTATTTCTGAGCTTGAAGGCATTGAAATTTTCATACTATTGCTTCAGTAAGCTTCTGTGTCCTTTTGTTGTTCATTCCCTCCAAATATAGTTTAATGGCAACAAACATTGATTGAGCATCAACATACTGGTTAAAGGTAAGTTGATGCTCATTGGGCAGTGCCATGAGCAGAAGACTTCGAGCCTTTACATCATTCTCTTTGCAAATCTTTTCTTCAGCAGTAGAGGGCACAGTCATCTTCAATGCTATTGATGGACCTGATTTTTTCTTATTTTTTTTGGTGCTGTAACAGGATTAGGTACCCACGAATTTCCATTTTCTATTACCTCCCATAATGCATAATCTTGGATTTGAAAGTACAAAAAAAAAACCCCACAAAAATTTACTTTAAACAAACCTAAAAAATAAACAAATTTAAAATAACACTTATAAATTATTTTTAAACAAAAGTATGCTGATTCTTGATTTCCCACATCTTTTTTTTTTCAACTCAATCTCCTAGTTTGAGCCATGGGAAACTTTGCCAACGCATTGGTTCTGAGGAATTTTCTAACTCAATCATTTTTCTCTAGATCAAAGTTTCTCAAAGCCAGGCCTCTGATACACTTGTTCATCACACGGGCCTTGATCGGTTCGTTACGTAGTAATGTGTTTGTTACTAGGATGAAATCCAAATAACAATGTTGAGACTTTGTATGTATACCAAAGTGTATGCGGAATCTACACTTTGATACTCTAGAGGTGTTTATCAATAAAACAGTGATAACTAAACAAACAATGAACAATGAACACACTGCTTCAATATTGTTAGAATAATACGAGTACTCTTGTAGTACTGGGGTTACAAACCTTGAAGCTATTACAATTTTTCACTCTAAGTATTTCTATCACTTGAAAAAAAAAATTTATTCTAAAACTTAGGATCTCCTTTTATAGAACACAAGGAGTCCTTTACAAAGATAACAACCTATCTTTTAGGATCAGTTACAATTAAAATATAACCATCCCGTAATAATCTCCATGCATCCTTATCTTCAATTCAGCAGCTTTGACCATCAGCAATACTAACTCTTTTCTACTAGCAGTACTAAGTTTTTACTGGTAGTACTAACTCCATTAGTACTGTCAGTTACACCTTGGCAGTATTATCTCTTGTGAAGATTTATTCCTAACAAATTTTTGGAATCATCAAACAAGGAGTTAGTTGATAAATTGAAAGGTGAAATTGAGGATTTCAAAACTAAGAATAAAAGTTTAGAATCATCAAATAACCATTTCAAAGAAGCAAACAATGAACTGTCCAAGACTAATCAGTTGATGTTTAAAGACCTTAAGAAGTTCCAAGCGGAACTAGATAAGTATAATGATGTGAATTATGCGTCAAAGGTGGAAATTGATTGTGCAAAAGCTAAAGGGGATTTAATGTCATACAAAATCGAATTTGAAAAGTCATCTAATGCATATACTCGAAAAATAAATGATTTAAATCAAACGATTTCGGATATGAAAAAGGAGCTTTGTGCACATCAAGAAACCATCTCCATAATGTCACAAGCAAAAGAGGCTCAGATTAAGCTTTACAAAACTCGTGAAGACAAGGAACTTGATAAAGTCATTGCTTTAGAAAACAAAGTCAAGGTTTTGAATGATATTGTATATAAAACCGGCCAATCTGTTCAAACAATGAATATGCTTTTATATCCGTATCTGTAAAAACAAGTTTGCAAAACCTGAGTTCCTCCAGAAAGCTCAAAGAGCGAATCCTCGTCGTGTATGATATAGGTTTTATATGATTAATCTTGCGTTAATGTTAGCCCTGATTCTGACGAATTGATTCGTCTGTGAAAAGAAGTCGATCAAAATTTAAGTGATTTAATTAGGTCCGTTTGATTATGATCAGTTGAATAATCTTTAGGATTTGTTCGTTCCACACGGGAAAGTCGGCAGATATCACTATTTTCCAAAAACGTCAAGATGAGCTCCATACATCTTCTTAATAAGGGAATTTTACAAAGAGTCTTTTCGTAAACCCCAAACATCTTTGTTAGAAAACGAATGGATGAATCATTCCTTGGGATCAAAAGTGTAAAATCTATAAAGAACTTGTCATTATTAAAAAGGAGTTTGCACGGTTTTTGGACGGAGTGGAACGGTTGCAAACAACATTGCCAAAAGAACATATTTTGGTAACATCGATCCTTTCATTCAAAACACAATAGAAGGAAATTTTGCGCCCAAATTAGCAGAATCATGCGACTTAGATAAATTTTCACTTTGTGTTTGAACGTGGTATGTGGCTGATTTGAGATACTTTAATTCTCTTGAACATGAAGTAGACACTCTCAAATCTCAACTAGAAACTCAAAAAACACAGTTTTTGAATGAAATCGACCGACTTTCAAGGGAATATTACTATGCTGATCACATGAATGCAATACTTGGTGTGTACACTGATCTGGATGAAGTTACTAATTTGCAATGTGATTACGTAGAAACCTAGGAAAAATGTGAACATCTTGAAAAAGAGCTTTCAAAAAGTAGAACAATGTCAAAGAGTTTTGAAGCACTTCAAAAACATGCGATTAATCTTGAACTTGATTTACAACAGTGTAAAGAAAAGATAAAAAATGACAAATCTTTCAAAGAAAATCAGTCAAACGTATTTCTGAAAGAACGTGAACAGTATTTTGAAATTCAAGACTTGAAAGCTCAATTACAAGACAAAGGAATTGCAATAAGTGAGTTGAAAAAACTCATAGAAAAGATGAAAGGAAAATCTGTGGAAACTAAGTTTGAAAAATCATCGGTTATTCGACAACCGAATGCTTTTAAAAGTCAAAGACAATCCATTTTAGTAAACGGTATTTTTTAAGATTTGTCTATTGCAAAGAATGATTTCTCAAAGTCAATCCAGTTACCACACAAAATGTGTCTAGTTTTTCAAAACCAGTCCTAAACAAATTTTGCATCAGAATATGTTGCCAATTGTACTAGAAACACAAATGTGAATGCAAAGGAATGTATAAAGTGCACACAAAGCCTAATCAAACTAGAACACCTCAGTTGCATCAAGACATTAGGAAACCTAACAAACGCGTGTCTTTCTTTACAGGAGTAATTCCCAATACTAGAGTTAGCATACCACAGCTTAAGAGCAATCATCTGGAAATTAGTGTATGTCTAACAATAGTCAAGGAAGAAGCAAGACATGTAGAAGACCACCGTAGGACAGTTTAAGTTTTCAAATTATAAATCGTTTGTAACTGCGTGTAATGGACGTTTGAATGCTAGACCTCGAATGTTAACTTTGTTGTGTTTCTTGTGAAAGTGTCTATGTGCTTAATGACAATCATGATTTGTTGTGTCTACATTATATCCAATGGCGTGAATTCTAAGACTAGGCAACCATGGATGTGCCTGGCCCATTATCCGGGGGCAGCGTGTCGGTGGGGGATATTAGTACTAGAGAGCCCAAGCATAATGTGAACCAATTGTTGCAACATCCAGTAAGAAAACCGTTGCAACAGACTCCACTGTCAAGAAATTCATAGAAACGGAACTAGGAAGTTATTTGAGCAATGTAAGTAAGACAATGCTGTTGGTGGTTTATACTATATACTCCATCCGGATATAATTGGACACCTAAGGTCTCAAAAAGCAAGGTATAACACAAACATTAGTATGCCTCTAGGAAAGCCATCTAGAACTGCTAATATTTGGAACATAAGATCTAGGTGTTCACTGTGTCCATATCTCCATTGTCTTCTAATTCTTTTTGAAGCTCGCGAAGATCATTCTAGTCATCGTCGACTCTGGGTGCTCAAAGCACATGACCAAAAATCTCAAACTTCTAACTAATTTTGTGGAGAAATTTCTAGGAACGGTGAAGTTTGGAAATGATCAAATTGCACCAATTCTTGGCTATGGAGATCTGGTTCAAGGAACTATTACTATCAAAAGGGTTTATTACGTCGAAGGGCTTAATCACAATTTATTCTCCGTTGGTCAATTCTGTGATGCGGATTTGGAAGTTGCTTTTCGGAAGTCTACATGTTATATCCGTGATTTGAAGGGAAATGATCTTCTCACAGGTTCTCGTGGCATAGATTTGTATTCCATTTCTTTGTAAGACTCAACAACTCCCAATCCAATTTGCTTAATGGCTAAAGCGACATCGTCTCAAGCATGGTTATGGCATCGTCGTCTATCTCATTTAAACTTCGACACCATCAACTTGCTTTCAAAGAATAATATTGTGAATGGCCTTCCAAAGCTGAAATTCATCAAAGATCATCTGTGTTCTTCTTGTGAGCTAGGGAAAGCAAAAAGAAAGTCTTTTCACACTAAGACTACCCCGAGCTCAAAAATACGGTTACAACTTCTACACATGGACTTATGTGGTACAATGCGGGTAGAAAGCATTAATGGAAAGAAGTATGTTCTCGTAATTGTTGATGACTACTCTCGATATACCTGGACTGACTTCTTGAGGTCCAAAGACGAAACACCTAGAGTTCTCATTGATTTCCTCACACTTGTCCAAAGAGGACTTCATGCTCAAGTTACAACAGTTCGAACTGAAAAAGGCACGGAATTTCTAATAAACTTTCATGCATACTTTCAAAAAGAGGGTATAAGACACGAAAGTCAATGCTCGGAAACACCTACACAAAACGGCGTTGTCGAAAGATGGAACCGTACTCTTGTTGAGGCTGCTCGAACAATGCTAAGCGCCGCTAAAGTTCCTTTGTTCTTCTGGGCTGAAGCAATTGCACAGCATGTTTGACTCAAAAGTTCACTTGTAATTCCTCGACATGAGAAATACACCTTTACATATCTTTCAATGCCCGGAAACACCCCTCAGTCAAGTTCTTTCACATCTTTTGGTTACTTTGACTACATCGTCAGAGATGGTGAAAATCTTGACAAAATGAAGGAAAAAGGTGATGCATGTATTTTTGTTGGGTATTCTACTCAGTCAAAGGCTTACAGGGTATTTAACAAGAGAACAAGAATGATAGTTGAAACAATTCATGTTAACTTTGACGAATTACCTCAAATGGCGTCAGATTACGTCAGTTCTGACCCCGGTCCACAATGTTCAACAATGGTACTTGAACAAGACAGTTTAAGTCCCGGTCCACAAAGTCAAGAAATAATGTCCTCATGTTGCTGAGAGGACTGTAACTAAGTAAAAATGAGCTGGAATTGCTATATAGTCCGATGTTCAGTGAATTACTCAATGGAAATTATCCTGTTGTGTCAAAGTCTTCCGCTGTACATGCTGCTGATAATCCCGATAAACGTCAACAACATAACATAACTCACACTTCTACAACAACCGATGTTGCAGATCCACCTCCATTGAGCATTCATTTAACACATCAATCTCCAACTCAAGTACCAAACTGTCATGCCACCTGAGAAATTATTCCAAGCAAGATACATACAGAAAAGGCACAATTTGACGACGATGAATTTATCAACATGTCTATACACCGGTACAAGATCAAGGGGAGACATCATATCGTCAAGTTGATTCGTCTAATATGCATACTTTCTATCTAAACACCATTCCTCTCTGCAAACGTTGGACAAAAGATTCTTTCCATTTAGAAAAAAGTAATTGGAAAAATCCTTCTCAATCAGTTAGAACAAGACGTCAGCTAGAAACAGATGGCGAGATGTGTATGTTCGCACTCACCGTGAGTCGAACCGAACCAAAGAACATCAAAGAAGCCATGGATGATTCTGCATGGATTGATTCATGCAGAAGAAACTTTCATCGTTTTGATCGATTAGATGTATGGGAATTAGTCGACAGGACCACTTTGCAAAAATCGTCCATTAACTTAAGTGGCTATGAAAAACAAACGTGATGAGGAAATTAATGACATTCGCAACAAATCTCGTCTTGTGGCTAAGGAATTTGTCACAAAGGACAGGAATTGATTTCGAATGCAGTCTTTTGCACCTAGTTGCTAGGTTGGAGCTGTACGGCTTTTTCATTGCGTTTATGGTTGCACTCAAATCATTTACAGTGTACCAAATGGACGTTAAAACAGCATTTCTTTACGGACCTCTGAAGGAAGAAGTGTACGTAAACCAACCAGATGGATTTGTTGACCCATATTATCCTGACAAAGTTTACCGTCTCAAGAAAGCATTATATGGTCTCAAACAAGCACCAAGAGCGTGGTATTTGTTATGATGAACTACTCTAATTCCTTGGGTATCGAAGGATTCTAAAAAGGTTCTATTTGATCCAACTTTGTTCATAACTCTAAACATGGGAAGACATATTGATTGTGCAAATTTACGTTGATGACATAATTTTTGGTTCTACGAACCCAAAACTTTCAAAACGATTTGGAAAACTAATGCACAGCAAGTTTGATATGTCTATGATAGGGGAGCTAAAATTCTTTTTAGGAATTCAGATCCACCAATCTCCTCGTGGTATCTTTATAAACCAAGCTAAGTATGCTCAAGAGATACTTAAAAATCATGGTATGACCTCATGTGATAGCATTGGTACACCAATGGCTACAAAACACCTTGATGCTGACTTGAGTGGTACTCCGGTCGACCAAACGAAATATCGTAGTATGGTCGGAGCACTCATGTACCTAACAGCAAGTAGACCAGATATTGTACATGCAACATGTTATTGTGCTCGCTATCAAGCGAAACCGACTGAGAAACATCTCACCGCGGTTAAGCGGATCTTTCGGTACCTTAAAGACTCCATTAACATGGGTCTCTGGTATCCGAAGGACACCAGTTTCGAACTAACTGCTTTTTTAGATTTGGATCACGCGGGTTGTCTCGATTCACGTAAGAGTACATCTGGTGGCATACAATTTCTAGGTGGTGATAAGTTAGTCAGCTGGTCATCCAAAAAGCAGGACTGCACCTCAATGTCTTCAGCAGAAGCCGAGTATGTGTCTTTATCTGCGTGTTGCGCACAAGTTCTATGGTTGAGAACTCAGCTCACAGATTATGGCTTCCACTTTGATAAAATACCTATGTATTATGACTCAAAGGCAGCCATAGCCATCTCGTGCAATCCAGTCCAACATTCCTGTACCAAGCACATCGATGTCAGATATCACTTCATAAAGGAACAGGTTGAAAAGGGTATTGTTGAATTATTCTTTGTCGGAACTGAATACCAGTTAGCTGACTTGTTTACTAAAGCTTTATCGGAAGATAGGTTTAAGTATCTTGTCAGACGACTCGGTATGAGATGTTTGACTCCAGATGAACTGGAGGTTCTGGCAATTGAATCTGCTTGATCCATCAAACATCAATTTGTAAATATTTTTATTCTCTCTTTATTTTTTATTTATAAAAAATTTTGAAAAAGAAAATACAAAAATATAAAACCAACAAAAAGAAAATAGAAAAATATAAAACCTAGAAAAACAAAATATAAAATCAGAAAATTTCAAAAATACCAAAAAGAATCTTCTCGACATGTCTCTTGGAATCGATAACATTTACGTACCTAGAAATGTTGATTAACATCGACACGGGCGTGTAAATGAAGTTCGAACAGGAGTTTCAAATGCTTTCAAAACATGTCATTTCTAAATTTTTCTCTATGACTTATGTACATTTCAGTGCATAACTCGATCCCGAATGTAAAAGGGGAGTGTACGCTTCAGTGCGCTTACTCTAATAAAAGGAGAATGGTCTTCTATCATGTTTTTTAAATCGTTCGTTGAACACAATTTTTCAAAAAGAACTTTCAATGTCAAAATTGTCTACAATATAATTTGTGGTATTTTTCCATAAAAAGTGGTATTTGTTAAAATTGTGTGTTCAACACTCCCTTCCTCGAATAATTTTCAAAGAATTGTAGTACGTAGAATGTCATTTTATGTGAATCAATTTCTGAGGGGGAGCTTTTTAAAACAAAGCCTTTTAATGTGTTGGATACATCTCATAAATGTCAATTTTATGTATCCAAACACATTTTATGAAATTAAAATGTGGAAACTTATAATGTCAATTATTAATATACATTGTTCACTAAGGCATCTCACTCCGTCTTCAACATTTTGTGGTGTCATATCAATTTTTCATTCAAATGTCAAGTTTTAATAAATATTGGTATCCCACATATACTGTTGAAGGGGAGCAATCTGAATCTGAATTCATGCAATATCGTAGTATAATTTTTCTCCCCATGGAATTTTTCATGTAAAATTTTAATCAATTGGTATTTCAAATACTAAGTGTTTTATTATTTAAAATAAGGGGAGAAAATGTGATTAAAATATGATATAGAAGAATGTGATCTTTAAGACTCTAAGTGCAACTCTTTCCTTCATGTGCTAAACAATCTCGAATCTCAGAGCACATGTGTAGGGGGAGTATTTGAAAATAACAATGTCAGAAAATGGTTTTATGGTTCGATCTCCATACCCAACAACCTATTAATTTCACGACGATTCTGAAGTCATAAGGTGGTTAAGTTAGGTATAAGTCCTACAATCCAACCAGTTTCGGAGGGATCTACCCAAGGACATCCCATAGTTAGAAATAGTAGTCCTTAAGTATGAATGGGGAAGAATTTATAAGGGGAAAAATTCCAAACGCTAAGATTTTTTGAAGCTAACACTGAACAATCACAACAAGTGTAAGTAATGCCGTCATGGTAAGCCATTACGGGGTTGAAGAATGAAAAAAGAAAATGTATGGAAAAAGGTTGAAAAGAAAGAAGCCCCTCCTTACACCTTAGCAAAAACTAGGGTCAATACATCGAATCTATCAAAATTACACATATGCATGTATGATATTGAAGAAACGACCTCAATGGACCCCGTGATGCAATGCATAACTCCTTCCCAGCCATTCGAGTTCTCTCAAAAGAAACTGACTACATTTGTCAGAGATACACAGGTTATCTATTAACGATCTCACTCAGAGATTATTGCTATTTGAATAAGTGGCAGTCTGCACCAAGCCTCCGATTACTAAAGACCAAAAGTTGCACAAATCGAGTCATAGCCAAGAATAGATTCAATTATAAAATCTCATTAGACACAATGTCAAAATACCCTTGGCTGAACACCTTAAAGTTTCAACAAGTAGTAACAAAGCGTCCAACGCATTATACCTTGAGATTATGCCAGAACAACCGCGTGGATACTATTAATTATACCATATGAAGATGGTAAAACCTCCTGCTTACGCGTGAAGAGCCAACATCAAACAAGCTCTTGGTAGGTGACTTGCAAGATTCTATATGAATCAAGCTTGTGATAACTGGATATCAATTTTGGTCCAGTAAATGAATTGACGACTTAATCAGAAAGATAGTAACTATCTGATTTACTCTTACCGTGTTGTCTGCTTTGAGACGTTCCGGTAATGAGAACTAACAAGCATGGTGAATCTAATACATCTGTGTTAGAAGATCCTACGCTTTGAGCTGGAAAACCATGTCAAGGATTTCTTTGAATCTATCCTCATTCACAGGTAATATTTATATTATAAAACGAGACAACCTGGAAGGTAATGCAAACCGAACTCAGAAGAAATGACAAAGCCTATATTAAATCTTTTAATGCTAACTAACTGTTTTATTTTAAGATAAGACGACGGTGTTGCAGCCTCATTCCAGCGAAGTCGGATTCATAAACCACATGCTCATACTCAAGCTTTTAAAGTCAATCGTTCAACATCAAGATAGTTGATTCTAAACTTCCCCATCATCAAAGAGCCTCAAAGTCAATTAAAGAATCATATTTTGGGAAGATTGTTAGACTTATAATCATATATGTCAAACAAGAATGTAACAAGTATGAGCATGTTGGTCAAGAGCACAAGTTGATCAAGGAAGTCAAATCAAGATGATTCAAGTCAAGGAGATGATGCAAGATAACGATCTCAAGAACTCAAAGTCAAAAAGATAAAGGCTCAAGATCAAGATCACAAAGCATGAATGAACAAAGCCATTACAAACAAGACCAGACCAAAACAAGGCAAAGCATAAACGTCAAAAGTCATATCTTCAACGTCAGGGAAGACAATGATAAATCAAAGCAAACTCCTACAAGAATGTCATCAGTGGTACGGAGGAGTTTGAAGAAAGAGACCTCAACATTGGGGGAGATTGTTAGCCTTAATTATATTAAGTCAAACAAGAATATTATCGGTCTTAGAAAGTCAAACTAGGTCTTGTATTGTAATAGGCTAGTCGGGTTCAACGGGCTTGGATTGTAATCTAATATTGTCCGTGTTTCGGGCTCTAAGCCCAAGTTTAGCCAAGCCCGACCCAAGTTAATAAGCCCATACGCCTACGAGAAGGCATAGGTATAAATAGAACCCTCTCCTCACATGGAGAGGGTGTTGGTTACATTTTCTTTCACTTGTAATCCACCACTTTCTCTCTAAAATCTAACTTTCCTAGTTTCTTTCTCTCTCTCTTTTTCTTTCTTATTTAGCCGGCTCTTTAAGAGCTTATTGAGGGCTTATTCGAGTTTGCTTGTTGTTGTGAAGGATTAATATATGACCAACAGCCCCCGTCCACGTACATGCGGTGGACAAGGTGTCCTCCTACCTCAGCTTCAATAACCATGGGCCCTTCCATTCCGTCTTCTTCCCCTAAGGGTGGGAATGAGATCATTGTCTCCGGAGAGAATCTTTGGGTGATCCTTTGTTTGGCTATCTTCCGTCCCGCCTGTACCATCAGGATTGCTAGTGGCTTGTCTTTTCCTGCGGCTTCTCCCTTCTTTGCCACCTTTGCTTGGTCCTTCCCATAGTTTTGCTTCAACTCTTTGATCAAATGCGATAGCTTTCCTGCCTTAAGCATTTCCTCGATTTTCCTTTTCAGGTGCATGAACTCATCTGTGGTATGCCCTACCTCTCTGTGGAATTTACAGAATTTGCTAGCATTCCTTTTTTCCACCGGTGTTATCATTCGAGGAGGAGGTTTGAACTTTCCTTTGTCTAGAGCCAGGATCTCTTTGGTGTTTTCGTGAGGAGGGCAAATTTGTCTTGCCTTTTTTTTGGCCTTTGTTGCTTCCATGATGGAAATGTCTTCTTTCGTTCCTGGTTGCCAGCTGCCACTTCTCCTCTGAGGAAGGCTGTGGTTATCTTCCATATTTCGTCTACGGATTTTGGGATCTTGTCGTGCAAACGGTTGATCAGCTCAGGGTTTATGATTCCATGCATGAATCCTGAGATTCTCATGACTTCTGGTGCCCCTTTAACATCCCTACTCTCAATCTTGAACCTCCATACAAAATTTTCCGTAGACTCCCCTTCCCTCTGCTTTATGTGATGGATTTTGGCGGGGTCTTTGATGCACTTCTTTTGCTGGAGGTAATTTGCCAAGAATGCTTCTTTCAGGTCATCATAACTATCTATGGATTCCGGAAGGAGATCATCAAACCAAACCCTTGCATTTTCGGTGAGTGTTGAATTGAACATGTGACACCACGTTGGCATCGCCCACCGTTCTACCTTGGCAGCTGCCTGAAAAATCTTAAGATGATCTTCCGGATCTTCACTTCCGTCATACGTTTTAACATGACTAGTCATACGGATCCTCTTTGGTAGATCGAACTAGCAGATGCGAGGCGTGAACGGATTAGTCTCCTCGCATACCCATGGTTGGGATAGGTCCTTATCCTCCATACTTGACCTTTGCTTTTTAGATTTAGATTTCCAATGTCCTCCTGCACTGTCCTTGCTTTCTAACATCCTTCCTCCCTTACGTGAGTATGCTTTTCTATCATGATGCCTCTTAGGAGCGGGCTTCGTTCCTCGCGAGTGGGAACTCTGATAATAGCTTTCGGTATCTCTGCGGCTGTTGTGATGTGACTGACGCCTTGAACTACCGGAGTATGCGGACATACCCTTTTCTTTATCACCCAACATGTGGAATACACCCATTTCCAATCTTCTGAACACCGTCTCTCTTTCCGTATCTTTTCTTCTAGGTGATCTGGATCGGTCACGTCTTGGTTTAGGGCTTTTGGACATGCTGCGGGCATCTTTTTGTCCGAGTCTTTTCCTGACGTCTCTTTTTCTACTTGGTGCCCCCGACTCGGAGTACTGTGAGGTCTCCTCAAAGTTGAGACGGGCTTTTACTGCCTTCAGCTTCTCTTGTTGCACTTTTTCTTGGTGCATCTTTTCAGCGAGGATTGGCAGCAACTGATTGTAGTTCTTATCACAAAATTCCCTAAGAGATGCATCGGATGCGTGCTCATTTGGGTTTTCTTGTGATTTCTCTTTTTCTCTTCCCACCGTGTTCTGCACGGCGGACGTGTTCAAGGTAGGAGAAGGACCAGAATGTGTGCTCATGGTGAATATTTTAGTGAAGGTAGTTGCGTTCGGTCCCACGGATAGGGCCAACTTGTTAGTACAGTTTGTGTTATGGGTTTGAACTGAATATGGACCACTTGTTGGGTCGGGCCAGCCAGCTGTAAGTGGGTTGGATCTTGTACTAAATCAAGTGATTTGGATGGTTTCCTGCACAAATAAAGATAAACCGTTAGTCTTACCGTGGGGAAAGACCCAACAATTAGACTACAGCGTGAGAGTAAGAGACCATGTTGTCAGAGGTATGTGTGTCAGAGTGAGAGAGTAATGTGTACATTTTTGGAATGTATGATGACTCCTATTTATAGGTGAGTGATACTAGGGTTTCCTAGTATTTCGCGCATAATCTGTTAGTGGCCAGAGTGGGACCCTTTGTTGGGCAAGGATCCGTGATAATCGTGATTGCTGCAGCGAACTAACTTCCGCGGACGTTAGTTAGTCCACTGAGTAGCCTTGCGGAAGCGGCCTAAGGATAGTCCGTGTCCGTCTTAATACCTCCGGACCGGTGCCAGTGTAGTACTTGGGCTTAGTTCCGATCCGTTATGCTTATTTCTTATTTAATTAGGTCAAAGTTTTATCTTAATAGTTTGGGCTTAGCCCAAAGTCATGTTAGACTTCCTATACGTCATCACAAGTCGAGTGATCAAAAGTTGAGATGTGTGTCGCATATACGACCGATTCTTTTGCTTGTTTGTGTGTGTGTGTTTAATTAAAATGTGTTTTTGTGAAGTATGTTTTTTTATTGTATGTTGCTCTTACTATGACTAAAAAGTCGCATGTAAGTCGCCGGAGAGAGAAAGTTGGAGTTGCTGAAAAATTATGAGTCATTGCTGTAGGTCACTATACTTAGAGTATAAGGTGATTTTTACGGTATTTGGTCGAAGCTAAACATCGCTTTTTTTCTCGGCTTTTTTGTCATTTTGAATTGGGCCACTCTCCTTGAATTGGGCCACTCTGTTGAGCTTTTTTGTCATTTTTTGTCATTTTGATTAGAAGCTATATAACAGTACCTGCTAACTTCCAAATTGGGCCACTCTCCTTGGATTTTTAACACTGGATATCGTTTGAACACCTATCAATTAAAACCAAACTAACAACATTAAGCAGGGAAACCTAACCTCCACCAAACCAAAGCCAAAAATCACTTACAAAACCCTAAATCGAAGCACAAACAAGTTGAAAAAATATAACAAGTGCCGGAAGGGGTGGCAGGCCGCCAGCACTCGGTGGAAGTGAGGTGAAAAAAAGCGAGATTGCGGAACTTAACACACCGGATTAATCCAAAGACAGATTACCATCCATTTTGTACCACTCCAATAAATGAGTGTCCATTTGCCTTTCACTAACATTCATGCTTTGAAGGATGGTTCTTTAAAAACTATAAAAAACCTATCATACTTAAAAAACATACGAAATACACAAAAAGTGAAGTCCATTGATTTTCTCCTTTCCCATTTCCTAGCTTACATGTCTCTTGCCTAGTATAGATTGTCAAAATTTTGAGTCGATCAAGATTTGCCACATAAAGAGCACCAGCTACCCAAGAGGTGTCCAGGTGCAAGGAGCCAAAGAAGAAGAAAATGCATATCTCAGCACCAAGTTATTCAACTGAGAAGACAGACTTTTTTTTTGGACTATATGTGGTGTGCAAGTGTCTTTTAGCTTTCTCACAACCAGGGTGCTCGTGCAAAATTATTAACAGTCGATTTTGGTGTTTCATGGCAAAACACAAGACAGCATCAAATGATGGAGGCTGCGAGACATGCTCACTTTAAAATCATTATGTGTCAACAGGGAATGATACGAAACAATCTCCTATTAAACAATCTGCTTCTATTATGTACAACAAAATAATGCCATGATTCATAACAGAACACGACTGGAAGTATGGACCTGTTGCTAGCTCCAAGTTTGGATCACTGACATATGCTTAAACCTTGTTAACAACAAAACGTAACCCCGGATGGGATCATCAGGTATGTGTCATTCATTTTCACCGCTGAGATATTGAATAATCAATTCAGTTTCAGGAGAAGATACTCTAATTCCGAAGCCAACTAGCAACCAAAATAAACCGCGCATCATTTTACGGTTTTCTTAGTAACCTGGTTATATACATATAAAAAGCCACATAATCTCATTTTCAATTCCAAACAATCGTAAACTTGCTTTGTCCATTCTCTATTCAGTTTAATTCAAGGAGGTTCAGAACTTACCAAACCAAATTCACGCAGAGATAGTTAGCACCGAAGCTAGAAGAGACAAAACAGCTAAAAGTGCTGACTGCTGAGCATCCACATGTATACTTTTAAGTATGGTTTTTCAAATGCTGTTGGTGCAAACATTGCTTGCAAATAAATATAAAACTCAACCTATTACTCTAAAAACATACCAAAGATGCCCAAAAAATGAGCTCCCTTTGTTTTTCTCCTTTCCCAGTTCCTAAGTTGCAATTCTCTATCAGCATCGTATGGATTGTCAAAATTGTGAGCCACCAACATCTTGAAACTCAACTTCATAGAGCGTTGCAGAACGTCACACCAGAAAAGCACAAGTTGACACTCAAGGGTCTGGCAATTAAGATTCGCGACACAGCACCAGCAGCACGAGAGGTGTCCAGGCGTAAAGACGTAAAAGATTTGTCTCACCAGTTATTCAACTGTGACGTAACACTTTTCTCAATCCGATGGTATTGCGTGTGTATGTATGTTTTAGCTTTCTCGGAACCAGGGTGTCCCAGCCACTCACTGTATAAGCTCTTCACGATGGGGTTTTCAAATGGATCTCGCCACCAAAACCGAAAGTCATGTAGTCACAAATTGAGGATCAAATTTTATTAACAGGTTCCATGCTGTCAAAACTGGTGTGCAGTATTAATTTTCGTCTATTTTTGTGTCTTGATGTACAACGCAAACCACCGATAAAGGAAAGGCTGACCCAATTAAAACAACAAATGATATTAGATACTTACATTTTCCATAAATGTCTCCAAATGCAGAAACCAAGTCTCTTGCCCAATTGTCCAGGGTTTCGGCTTCCAGTGCCCCCTCAAAAATTGAGGCACCCGTCACGATGTTATGTTACGTTTAGTGCATTTTCATTAGCTCTGATTAGAGATGGACATTACGACCAATCAGGTCAAATAGTCAAACATAAATCATTAGCTACAAGAACAGGTAGAATGGGTTTAAACGCGTCAAGGGGTTGAAAGTCACCCAAAGTCAACGATGTAAACAAACACCAAAATTAGTATACACAAAATACTATTATAGTAACGCAATATTATTGTCTCTGTAATCAGAATTAACGCATCTATTAAACATAAGATATTCTTAAAAAAAGAAAAGAAAGTGTTAGTGGGTCACTCGTTTTGACCAGTATTCAAAGTGACACATTGCAACCCAAATCCATTTCAACCCGATACCAAACCCACCCATCTTGCAACCTCAGAGTTTTATCTCATTGTCTTAAGTTGTCCATGAATATAGCATAATCTTTGAAATGGGAGAACATTCAGACATGTGGCGTGAGAAGTAATTTTAGCTAAAATGGACAAACAACCAAGACAGAAGATTATACCTGAAGGGCAAGCCATGATCTCTAAAAAGTGGTAGTCAGATTTTCCGTCTTTAATTTTCCTCACTACATTTTGCAAGTTCCGGAAACCGTAACATAGTGCAAACTTCAATACGGTTTTACCTTCTACCTGCAAATTTCATTTAGAATACTTTAATAAGCCGTCAACCTAAAATCCAAGGACTTGCTTGAAATATACGATTTAAATTCGATATCTCCTCAAATGCCACCAACTTACTTCTAAAGTCACTTCTTTGAAGTCAGAGTTCCTTAACGTCCTGAATTCCAGAGGCCCTTTAATATCTTGATCAAAAAGTGTCTTGGCAGCATAACGGAATACTGTATCTGTGTATCCCCCTGAGCTTCCCCTAACCCCAAAAAGATGCCCTTCTTCACTAACATTCGATAATCTGAAAGATCAGTAACATGCAAGTCATTTACTTTTCAGAAGGATTAAATTTCAATGAAGCCAAGTTTTGTTCTACTTACAATTTATCAAGAGGGGCCTCATCCAAATTGCTGAAATCTACTGCTTTTGACTGCACAACCAGTGGAAAGTAATATTATTAACCATTCATCTTTCCCACACACCAAAGTCTTACACTTCCCTCTGTAAGATGCCGCATGAGAAATGTAAAATTTAAAGGGTGTTTTTTTAAGTTTATTACCCCTCAGTCCCTCATCATCAAGACAACCTACATCAGGTGTTTTGAGGATAAAAAAGCTGCTACACTTTATGAAGCTATAGAACTATTGGCTTACCTGTATTAAATCTACGACCTCTCCAGTTGTCAGCACAGAATCTACCTCTGTAGTCATTTGATCATCGCCATCAGATTGGTCTTGGAATACAAAATCATCTCGAGAAGCCTCAAGCTTTTTATCATAGCAAGGCATTACCGTCACATGATAAATATCACCTGGCCTGTACAGTTGAAGCAAATAACAAACATAATGAGACAATGATGCATGCAAGTAATTACACGCATGAAAGGAAAAGATGCTGACCGAAGGCCTGATTTTAAGCATAGATGGTGCTTGATGATAGCTCCAATGGATTGTTGGGGGCTCTTTACTGAGGAAATATATGGCAGAACATATGAGCCAAGTGTTTTTTCAGCATAGCATATCCAACCTGTAAATTAAGTTTAAATAGTTATATATATAATACAGATATAACAATGAATAACATTACAAACTGAATAACCCATATCTCAATTTGTAACCCATAATCAAGTTACCACAAAAAATTGACCGAAACCAAATAGCTACCGTGACTTCAATACTTTCCACGGTAATCTTTAACTATGCAAAATATTTGATAGGTAACTTTAAAAATATCCAAGGATGGTAAGAATACGGAGAAGATTTTAGATAGGTAACTTAAAAAATATCCTAGGACGGAAAGAATACCTGGACATGCGGAAGAAATCATGGGTAAAGATGGTGTGGGTTCCTTCTTCTCATCTGAATGGCTTTGTTTATAGCGTGATATGAATTCATTACAAGATTCAATAAGAGACAAGTCTCTACTACAGCTAGTATCATATACGGCTTTAACTCCCAAAGACTTGAACAGTGTGGTTAGTTTCCTAAAAACCTGCAAGCATACCATTTCGAATTACCATATAGAAGATAAATACCTGTAATCTCATAAAGAGGTATTGAACTCGCATGTAATTCATTAAGCAAAAAAACAAATTCAACAATAGCTTTTGAATAAATTTAATAGGGCATGATTGGGAAACAAAAACAGCATATATTCATTTCGAATAATATCCCCTAAAACTTTATGGTTGCCTGGACAAGCATTCATAAGGAAAGTGGGTGAGCAGGACAATATGAGCAGGACAATATGTAAAGAGCATGACAATAACACGATTCTTAATGTATAGCAACATACCTGAACGGGAGAAAGACCGTAATGCACAGCAATAGATGCCCTGGACTGGGGTGAAAGTGAGACAATAACAGTTTTTCCATTGTTTATATTAGCAAGAAACTCATCCAAGCTTTGCTTCTCAAGCATAACTGTCTCTGCAGATGTAATGCACCCGCTGCAACAACAATAATATCAATATATTCATTATATTCATCAAAAGCTGCGGAAAATTGAAGAAAAACACATGTAACAGTATTTAGACCCGTGCATGGGCCTCACCACATGATGAATGACATCTACTTAACACTTTCCATAATACAGTGCGTCTATATATACTTGTTATGCTTAATCTATGTTTATCATCACTGTTAAACATCTTATATATAGGCTATTATCTGGTTTTTTATATCAGATTTATGTACCGATTCATTTTGTTATACTTTCT
>BQNB010079534.1:0-30213 GCA_026074375.1 Tanacetum coccineum | reverse complement strand
AATTTGTATTTTGGCAGCTATTTCGAGTAATTGAGCATTATCGAATACTCTAATAGATTTGACGTGACGGTGTATTGGAGTTTGTGCATTCTCAGAAGTGTTTTTGTAATCTCAGAAGGGGTTTTAGCATTCTCGGATCATTTTCGGGAGCTTTTGTATCGTTATTAGTTTAATCTCAGTAGAAAAAGTGTTGTAATAGATATATACGCATTTTCGATTCTATCAAAAATCGTATATTAGGTGGTTATTGATAAACTCGGTTGCCTATCGAGTTTCATAAGTATTCGTACATTTTCGGTTTTATCAAAAAGTGTGAATAAGAATTTAGTGATTTAATCTCGGAAATAAGCTTACAAAGTCTTAAAACATCACAAGTTCACGGTTTTATCGTGGATTGGGTTTTTGAAACACAAATTCGGTAATTACTAAACTCGGAAATCAAACGGTTCTATCGAATTTGGTGATATAAGTGTTTTGGATTATTAAGACATCACTAATTTCGGTTCTATCGAGATTGTGGTTCTTGTTAATTCGTATCATAAGGATTTTTTTAAAATTTTGGTTCTATCGAGTTTGATTAAATCAATTTTTTGATTAAGACATCATCAAGCTTTAAGACAACTGGTCTTTTGCAGCCATGGCAAACGTTGTGCAAGATATTTTTCAAATGCTTGACAACACGCGTAACTGGATGGGATCAACCACCGTTGATAATGCAAATGATGTATTGCTTTATTAATAACATTCATGTTGATTATGCGGAGCTACTATGGGAAGGACTTCATTATTCTCTTCATCATCCAACATCTTCGATTCCTTATCCAAGATTTACTAAGATCGTCATTAGTCATTACATGACTAATTTTCCTGAGATTTCAAGGCGTGTTAGAGACAGGTATCACAATCTGAAAGATGATGATATAATGAAAAATATCTTTAATTCAGGAAGACACAAAGACAGAGTTGGAATGAAGATTCCAGATTAGATGATCTTAGAAGAAATGAAGCACACAGAGCATTATCGGATGTATGCGTAGGTGTTTGGGATAAATGTTCCTTTGACTCAGTCACATCCGACTGAGTCTACCCAAGGAACACATAGGACACCTAGCGCCCCTAGGTCACCTAACCCTAACATGGATGCAGGAGTGTCAAGTGCTCCAAAACAATCAACTGTGATTCGTTTTCGTATTCCTCAAAGGAGATATTTAAAAGTTCATCACAAGTTCATCACAAAGATATTTAAAAGTTCATCACAAAGATATTTAAAAGTTCCATATATCCACACGTCTTACTCCACCAGCTCTAGTGCCAACTATTGATAAAGCAGATGAGATGATTTTACAAGACACACTACAAGTAAGTCTTACTGAGTACAAAAGTCGAGAAGAGCAAGAAGCTAGAGAAAATATGGAACTGGTGAACAAGCACTTGGCATCCGTGGAAATTGAAAAGATGGTGGAATGACCAGAGAATGTTATTGATGATAGTTCATTCCCTAGGAATGATGATCAAAATATTCCCGACACTAGGTTAGAGCCCAAGAGTGATAAGGAAAGTCCGAAGGTGGAGATTACTAATGCTGATGAGGTGGAAATTACTAATGTTGTAATACCTGTGAATGTTAATGCAGAAGAGGAAGAAATAACTGATGAGGTGTATGAATTAAAGCGAAGGGAGAAAGGGAATATTATAGAGGAGTCTGGGAGTACACCATTCCCCACACTAATTAGATCTCCTAGGATTCATACTGATCTCGTATCTTTAGATACTGAGAAACTCCAGGAATTGAACGGTAATGTATCTATACCTACACCTATCATCAAGTTCACCTCAACCACAGTTATCTACCACAAACAGACTTTTCTATTCATTTTATTCAAGCCAAACCTGCTCGTTTCAAACGCTACAAGAGTTTCTTTAGGTGTTACAGGACTGTTATGGATATTTCGTTTGAACATTGAGTCGCAAAAGTTCTTGTCAAGAAGTCATTTGATACTCTTGCTGATCATCTCAGGAAGTAATGGTTGAATCACTACCCACTATGGTAGATAAGCATATCATGGAGCAAGTAAGAAGCAATTTGCTGAGCAGGTTAAAGTTTAAGTTCCAGTGTATGTTGCAAAGGGTTGCTTTGGAAGGCAACTGATTAAAGAAGAGATAGATAAAGAGATGTTGCTAAAGCTATTGTTACAGGAGCGTGGGGAAAATTACAGCCTGAAAATTTCCTCACTGATGTCAACAAGCAATTGATATTAACATTCCTTCTCTGTTGACGCGTCTGTACGAAGTTTATATGTCTGGACCATTTCTCTCCATGTTCATCTGCCTCAACCACAAACATAATTCTGTTACAGAACAACAATAATCAACTGGTATCTATCAATGTAAAGCCGATCCGCAGTTGCAGCAACAAAGACATAGAATTTGGCTGGCAACTTCAGATGAAAATTTGAGTCACATTCAGGTACCTCAATCTACATTGTAGAACTTCTACCATTGCCTAAGTGATCAGGGGGGGACGATCTTCATGATGTATGCTATGCCTGAGGGGGCGAATAGGGCAAACAAGCGGTAGCAGACATCTGAGTATGAAGCCACATGTGACTGGAGAGTCTTATAGACACGTCAATGAAAAAGACAAGGTCACATCTCTCAAGGAATCAAGAGCAAAAGATGATTATGATTTTTGGACTGAGTCTTAGGCTTAGATGATGATGAAATACTAACGAACGCAAAGTTATCACAAGATTATCATGAAAGAGTGTCACTAAACCATTAATGAGGCAGGTGCTAAAGAAAAATTGCTGATGAGATGTTGAGTCAAAGATGTACTTCAAGAGATGAGTATCAATTTCACATTGATCAGATGAAGGAATTTCTTGAAGTGTGACATTGTTTTTTTGGGGAAAGCAGAAGAAATTCTTGCTTTCTAACATCTACTGAAAGACCACAACCTTAAGTTCAAAGTTGTCAGGAGTGGTTCCTGATTCAAGCCTCCAGAATATCTCTGATAAATAAGATCTTTTGTTATTTGTAGAAAGGAAGTTCTGGGCTGAGAAAGATAGTGTTGTCACTTCATAATGTTTCTTGCGAAATATCTTTAATGATGTTGATATCGAAGAACGGACTTCAAGATGGGTGAAAAGTGCGTAAAGAAATTTAATCCTTATGCTCGGTATCGGTGGTGATCATTGGAAGAACCTGTATGCAAAGATCTTCTACTAAAGATGCAAAAGGAGCTTGGAATGAAAACCAAAGGAAGTTGTTTTACTTCGAATTCAAAGTCATTCAAGACGTTTTCCAAGACGTACTTGGGAACTGGGCATGAACACAAGTTCATCACAGAGGTAGTTGCTAGGAAGAGCCAATGAGTGCATAGTGTTCAATTACCGAGCCTGATTGTCAATAATCTCTATAAGAAGATATTGAGGATATTACTATGATCATGAATGGCAAGTACCTGATTATGCAGAAACAGGTATGCTGTGGTTTTATAAGTTTTCATCAGAAGTTTAGTAATATGGGAAAGAAGAAATGCATGATACTTTAACTTGGGATTAGAAAAGTTATCAACAGAGTTAATTCTTACTGCACCAACAATTTCTATACAGGAATTGAAAAAGCACAAATTGTTCATCATCATCTATTGAGCCGTGCATGGAATAATATACATGAATAAAGTAAGAAAGAGGGAAAGGGTGATGAGACATTCAAAGATTCATAAGTTTGGATGAAACACTAAATCAGTCGTATTAGAAGGTTTAAGAGTTCAATAATGATGTTAAGTATGGGCTATATTCAAAGCTGACTCTCATCGAAGATGGGCTGCGGTAAGTATTTGAACATTATTTTGTAAATAAATTGAAGTGAGATTGAAGTTATCGCTAACACAGATGAGAAGAATGGGAGTTGTATTGTGAATAGAAGACCACTTTAGACCAAGAAGGGATCCGCCAAATTAATTCGACCCTTAGGGGGAGATGTTAGGTTCATAATAAAGTACCGATTATGTGGTTAATTATATTTTGTCATAGTCTTTATTTTGTTTAAGAATAAGTAGCTTGTAAGTAAGGTATTATTATGCTAAAAAAGTAAATAAATAATACAATTACAAAGTATAGGGGTGTCTAGAAGTGAACATTAGAAAATTATGGCAAGGGAAGCTTCCTTCCCTCTCCTATTAGATACCCTTCTATGTGTCACCATTATAAGGTAATTTATAAGCCTCTGTAATAATCTTTTCCATTTTTCCCTTCATTTTATATCATTTGAAATTTAAATACTTGTTATCCTCTACTATTCTCTCTAAGCTTTCATTGATGATCATGTATGATTCAAGATAAACAAGACCTAACATAATCAGTTTTATACTAATTTGTAATCAAGGTCATAAGCAAGTTCACCATGTGAGTGTCTAATCAAAGCAACAACTTTATGTGAGATATCACAGTGGCTATAAAAAGCATAACATGCCACACTTTAACAGGTATTGGGCTAAAAAATCATTATTTTAAAAATTAAAATTTGATTTCAGGTCTTATCGGGTTGACCCGATAACCCGATAACAATAAGTATCTAACCCGAACCCGACCCGATAACATTGTCGGGTTATCGGGTTTGGGTCAAAACAACCCGACAAGATTTTTAACCCGATTTAACCTGACCCGATTTGCCTTATCGGGTTCGGGTCGGGTCAACCCGACCCTACTGACACCCTTAGCGGTGGCGGCGGTGTTATGTTGCGGAAGCGGCGCTTTGATTTATTTTTAGTACAACTAATAGGATAAACAGAAAAAGGTATGTTTGGGATCTCTCCGGATCATCAGCGAGTTGCTGATGACCGGAGGACAAGTATTTTTGTGATGAAGGTTGTTTTGGAACGACTGATTGAAGTATTTAGGGGTTTGGATCGATATTTAGGCTGATACCATGTAGAATGATAGAACCCGCATCGTATTATGTTTATTGATAAGAATATTTATAGGACTGAGTACATAAAATCCTAATAGGCCGTACACCCACAAACGGGCTTGGGCCATACGAATTTATCATCTAACATTATAGTGGTTTATGAAAACGTTTATAAAATTATGAAGAGGTCTAAAAATTTGTAAACCATAGTGAACATCCATTTCAAACTTATGTGGCATGAAGAGGTCTAGGATATTAGACCTTTTCATAATTTAATGCACTTGAATTAGAGTTAAGTACATAGATCGTCCTTGTGGTTGTCCCGAAATTGCAACTTTCGTCCTAAAAGTCCTAAAATTACACTGGTCGTCCCTGTAGTTGTCCATTTTGAGTTGACCGGTCCTTTGACCGTAACTCCATCCAAAATTTCGTTAACTTTTATTATCGTCAGGGGTATTATTGTCACTTCACATAGAATATACCCTAAGGACCAACGTTGCAACACCACGGAGATTATAACTCCCTCCCTCCCGCCATTTTACACACAACGTACCTCTGTGTCTCGATCATTCTTGTTTCTCTGTTCCTCTCTCGAAGACGCCACCTACTCGCTCTGAGATCCTAATCTTCCGATGGCAGGACTTTCGACTGTTCGTGTTTCCCTTAAAGAGTATATGGGGGTGTGATTTCGTTCTGAGGTTTCTGAAGCAGTGGAGGTTCGTTCAATGGGTATCGGTTTTCGTACTGAGTCGCAGGAGAAAATTACAAGCCGCCGTCTTGTGATCGAGCACCTAGAGAAGGTGGGGGCTACTTCTGGATGGCTGATGCGTTTAAATAAGGATCAAGAGGATGATGTTTTGTTGTTGGGATTGCTTGATACCTTTGTGCATAGGATGTATGAGATAGTTCGTAAAAGGGAGAAGGATGTCAGGGAGCTAGACTACTAAAGGCGTTTGTGTTGGTTTCTTTTGGGTAGCTTGTTGTTATGGTAGTTGGTGGTTATTTGTTTGTATGTATGGTGTTGGCTTTTGTTGCTTTAGTGGTAGTTTGGATTCATATTTTGTTAGTGTTGAATCCTATCTATGATGTTATGTAAATATATCATGTTTAAGTTTCAACTTTGTGTTGATTATGTGAATATATCATGGTTTTTAGTATTATGTATGATGTTATGTATTTTGGATCGTATTTGTGAATTGATTAGATGACTGTGTTTGTTGTAAGTGATGTTGTTGATATTGGCTAATATGTGGACTTGTTTGTTTTGGATGATACTTGTTTAGATAAGTGTTGGGTTAAAATGGGTCATACCAGGTTAAGATGGGTAAGTTTCATAGATAAAGGCTTAATAGATTAGATAAGATGTCTATTACATACAAACTGCAAAATGCATATCCAAACACCAAGTCATGCAGTCAAACTGCATTAGGCAATACAAACAAGTAGCAAATATAAAACCAAGTCATTAAACAAACTAGATCAGTAAATACATAAACAAGTCATTAAAACACCAACATCAACTTCAAACTTTGGCTTTCCCCTTTCCTTTGTCCGCATAACTCCCAGGTTTCCTCTTTCCTATTTTTTTTGACAATATCATCCCATGTCTTAAGAAATTACATAAAGTTTGATTCCTAAACAAAACACAAACAAAGCTAATATCTAATACATGTTAGACTACCACGTCAGACTACCCAAAATACTTTGATCTTTAACAAGAACATGATCACCTTCCATATGACACCTTTATTTTACCCTTTGCCTTTTCTACATAAATTTTAGATTTCCTTACTCCCATTTTGTTCACAATTTCTTCCCATGTAGTAACATTTGCTAGTCCAAGCACACATCCTGTGACTGGTACATGGATTTTGACTTTTCGATTGTGTTTGTGTGAAACTGGTACATATTTACCTTTGGACATTGCATAGTTACATTCATGAATGCAATCCTCATCAGTGGTATCCTTGTCTGTGTTTTCCTTGTCTGTGCTTGGAAAGTAGTTCCATGATAGATATTCCTCAATATCATTATATCCATAATAGTCTAGCAATCCTTGTACTGATGGCCCCTCAAATATAGGAACATTTGCTTTTGATGGCCCTTTCCTGTCATCTGAGCTGTCTGAACTAAGCACAATTATTTCTGCAAAAGAAAATTAAGAATAGTTACATTAGCAAAATCCTGACATGCTATGTGTTTAAGCTATAATCAATGCTGCTTGGACACACATTTGTCAACCAAATAAGTAGAATAAGCACATAATATCCTTACTTCATTAACCAGAACACAAACCATTCTTACTTTATTACAGACATATTGTTTTAGAAGTACATAATGTATTAACATCTACTATCATTACATAAGGACCAAAATACCAAAATACATAAAAAGGTAAAATTAGCTTCCCATGCTAATCTTCCTCTTCCATTTTTTCTCTTCTGCACAAGTCATAGTTGGGGGTATCTTCACTCCAAAAGTCTTGCTAAGAATAGCATCCTAGGTTGTTGCATTTGGAAGCCCAAGTATATAGTTTGTTATTGGCACAAAGCTTTAGACAATGAGGGTTTTAGGTAATGTTTGTAGCTTAGCCTTTGACCTAGATGTTTGTAGCTTAGCCTTTGACCCACATGCTTGTACTTTAGCCTTAGAAGATGCATCAAATGCTTGTGCATTAGCCAACATACATGCTTTAGCCTTTGAAATGTCTGAGAAAGAAGGTTTTGCATCCCTCTTATTACCTCCCTTGTCCTTGTACTCATCTGACAAACAGCCATACAATTCTAGCAAACTCTTAGGTGGTCCGATGTATTCTAGAGAGTCATAATCAATCTCCTCAGAAGTGCTAATTTGAGAAGTGCTAGATGAGTCTAAAGTGTTGTTGTCAGAGTCTGAGATGTTGTTGTCTGAGCTAGTATCTAAGTTGATAGCAATGATTTCTGCAAGGCAACAACAAACTCCTAAACAAGGAAAATCCTAAACAAGGCAACTCCTAAACTGGATCATATCCAAACAAAACAAATTGCAAATATGATCCCATTCAGCCTAAATATTCAGGCTACATTGTCCTAATACAAACACTCATTTAAGACCTCTGTTAAGCACATAATCTAACAAATAAGCAGATAAGCTAAAATATACGCAGATAAGCTAACATATAAGATATTAGTAGATAAGGATATTACCTTTTCCCTTCGACATGTTCAATTGGTGGGTGAATTAGGGTTTACTATGGGTGAAATACGGTGACTCACGATCTTGGTGGGTGAATTGTAATGAATGAAAGAGTTAATGTGTTATGAGTGAGGGTGAAGGGAAATAAAGGGGTAAAGGGATTGGTCTTGTAAAAAAAGTCAAAGGGTTAAATGGTAACATTGGTAATGGAGAAAGAGATATAGGATGGAGTTACGGTAATACCCCTGACGATAATAAAAGTTAACGAAATTTTGGATGGAGTTACGGTCAAAGGACCGGTCAACTCAAAATGGACAACCACATGGACGACCAGTGTAATTTCGGGACTTTTAGGACGAAAGTTGCAATTTCGGGACAACCACAAGGACGATCTATGTACTTAACTCCTTGAATTATGTGAGATGTTTATAAAACTTGAAAATGTTTATACATAGTGGAGATAGGTTTATAAAATTAATGCCATAACATAATTATAAACATTTATAACGGTTTACCATAGTGAATGCTCTTACAAATTAATAACTAGACAACCTTAAATCATCAATACTTAACATTATTATTTATCTCCACGATTTAAATTAGCCAAATCTACCAAATGTGAGCCCTTTTAATAATTTCAAACGTTTTATAGAATCTATATAGATGAATTTTTTAAATCTGATTCATAAGACATCACATCACTACATTTCATATTATCTGTAGTTATACTAAAGAAAAGTTGTTAATCTGATCCACATATAGTTCCTATATAATACATAAAACCATATAAAAACTTCTTATTAAAAAGAAAACAATGCACGCGAGTTACCATCAACCAACAAGCTAGTTACTATACTAATTTATTAATCTAATCTGAAAAGATAATGCAATTGTTAATTGTCGGAATATTAGTGAAACTTAACATCATATGTGTTTCGGTTAACAAACAAACAACAATCAGTATTGCAAGTCATCAACATTTTTTGAATTATCACATTACAAGCCTAAGAGATTAAATTGTGTTAATGTTCTAAGTAAATAATGAGTGCATTAAGATGAGTTTTGATTTGATATAGGTTGTTAACTAATGGATTTAATGTGCATATAAAAAATGTATATAGCGGTTTTTGGATAGAAAAGGTTTCAAATAAGAGCAAAATATAGTTTCTAATAACATTTGTAAAATCGGAATAGGAATGTAATATATATTGCATCTATATTATCTTAACGTGATTTGTAAAATACACTAAAAATAATTGAATAAATCCAAAACATCCACTTGATTATTTTAGAGGGTGATTGCTTAGAAATAAAACACAAAAATAAATAAATAAACTGTTAGAGTAATGAATTACTACCTCCGTCCCAAAATTATTGTACACAGACAAGAAATACACAGTTTAAGAAAAATGCATTAATTACTGCTTTGGTTTTCACGAAAGCAAAAAAAAAGACAGTTTTGCCCTTTGATAATTAATTACTATTTTCTTTTATTTTTGTAAATATCAATTTGGACTAAGGGTAATATGGTAAACTTAAACAATTCCAACTTTTAATTTTAGTAATGGACAATTATTTTGAGACATACTAAAAAGGAAAGATGGACTATAATATTGGGACGGATGTAGTATCATTATTAACAAACTAGTAGTCAATTTTCCTAAGGTGATAGTTTGTTTTAGGGCAAATGGTCTAAAAATGCATTGAAGTATTCTCGTTTTCCTTTTGTTGGCACTCATCTTTTAATTATTCTTTTGTGTGACAAGAAATTGTTAATCTTTCTTTTGTAGCCATGATTAGTAAAAAATCTGACGTGGCACCTTATTATCCTATTTTCCCCGTTTTCCGTTAGAATTTTCCCGTTATACACTTTGGGGGGTCCGTTTTGCCAAAAATCAAAGTACCAGGTTATGGTTTAGTGGTTTCATATTATACCTAAACACTTTTCACCACCACGATCATAATTCACAACAACCTAAATTCACAACTTCTTCCTCAAGAACCATAATTTATGTGTAGACAGATAATCCAAGTACCAAGAACCTAAATCAACTTCTTCCCCAAGAACCCTAATTTATGTAATAAGGTATGTTAAAATTTCTTACTTTTTATATTTTTTAATCGATTGTGGTTAGATTTCTCTAATTTAATTTGTTGAAGAACCCTAATTTTTTTTCTTTAATATATCAGAATGATCCCTGGTACCGACCTGCATCAATTTGATGTGCATAATGATGGTTACTTTACCCATTTACCATTAAATTATGTTGATGGTGTCGTCCTTGAAATGGTTGTTCCAAGGATGCCGTATGAACAATTAGCTGAATTTTTAGAAGAAAAGTGTGGCTGCTACTTTCAAGGTTTGTATTACCAAGTTCCAAACCAAGACTTAGAAAGGGGTTTAGTTAGGGTTAGTGATGATAGGTCGACCTCTTACATGTATGATGTTGAAAAAACATTTGGTAGGCTTACTCTTTATCTTGATCACTTAGATATGAATCTTTCAGAGTATTTAAGTCAAGCTATTACAAATGACATGAATGCTTTGGTTTATAAGAAAATAGGCCCTCTCAAAAAGAGGTATTGCAATGACTTTTTTGTTGATGAAATGGTTGATTGGGCTAAGATGGAGGTTGAAACTGAGGGTGTTGAAGCTAGGACTAGTACTACAGATGGTGTTGAAGCTAGGAATAGTACTACATAGGGTGTTGAAGCTAGGACTGGTACTAAAGACAAGGGAAAAGAAAAGGTTAGTGAAGATGGTTCAGATGTTGTTGAAACTAGGAGATGTACTGTTGAAGTTGACTCTGAGACTGAGTTTGAGAGTGATGATGATAGTGACTATCAGTCAGATAAGTCAGTTGACTATCTTAGTCATGGTGAAGATGAATTAATTGAACTTAGAAATAGGATGAAAGCTAACAGAAAGGCAAAGGCTAAAGCAAAAGATAAACCAGATGAAGAAATGAATGAGCCAAATAAAGAAAACAGTATGCCTGCGGATAATGTTAGAGGTGAGACTTTTGAGGAACATGATATTTACATGAATGAGCTGCTAAAAAGTCTTAAGACTGCTGATAAAGAAGGAATCACTGAAGATCCTTTCATTTCTGTTGAAAAATATGTGGAGAGGTATCCAATGTATGATGAAACTACACACTGGAGACTAAGGAAACCAAAGGTAAAAGCCTATGAACTTTAATGTTTGTTTCTCTTTTAAATGAACAAATGATGTATACTAACACATATATATGTTTACATTGCAGGTTGGTGAAAAGTATACAAGTGTTGCCCAGTTCAAAGAATGCCTAACCTACTATGCTTTGGAAAATGGTTTCTCTCTGTGGCTTGAAAGGAGTAGAGAAGTTAGGGTAGTAGCAAGGTGTGGACAAAGACCACCTAGGGTGTCTGATCCCAACAAAGGTAAACTAAGAAAGCAGACCAAGTACCCTTGTGCTAGTAGTGATGACTTGCCTAAATGTCCTTGGAGATGTTATGCTAGGTGGATGACTGATGAAAAAACCTTTCAATGCATATCCTTAAATGATGAACATACACATGTTAGGAATTTCAACTTTGATGCATTGGTCAACTATAAGTGGATTGCAAAAATCTTTGGTGATAAGATTAGGGCTAACCCATATATCAGGTTGTGTGATATAGCTGATTTAGTGATGAAAAAGTATAAGTGTAAGGTCAGTCTCAATCAATGTACAAATGCTAAGAAGTATGCATTGACAGAGTATGAAAAGAGCATTGATGAACATTATTCTATGCTTAGATCTTATGGAAAAGCTATTTTAGATTCCAATCCTGGGTCCACTGTAAAGTTGGGAGTGACTGTGAACCCTGATGGAAAAACTTACTTTGATAGGGTTTATGTGTGTTTTGCTGGACTGGCAGATGGATGGAAGGCAGATTGTAGGAAAATAATTGCTTTAGATGGTTGTTTTCTTAAAAGACCTAATCAAGGTGAAATACTTACTGCAATTGAAAGGGATGGGAATAACCACATTTATCCAGTGGCTTGGGCAGGTGTAAATGTTGAAAATAAAGACAACTGGACTTGGTTTTTGGAGTTGCTGGAAGAAGACTTGGGTTGCAGCAGAGGCAATGGGCTAACTCTAATGTCTGATCAACATAAGGTAAGCAATTATATCTGTTATAAACTTTCCCAACCAGTTTATTTGTTCTAATTAAATAAAATTTCATTTGTATAGGGTCTTATTGAAGCTGTTAAAGATGTAATGCCAAATGCTGAGCACATGCAATATGCAAGGCATATTTATGAAAACTTTAGGAAACAATTCCCTAGCTTAGAGTATTGGCAACTGTTCTGGGCAGCATCTAAAGCCTCATATCCTCAGCTTTTCAACAAGATTATGGATAAGATAAAGAGTGCTAACCCAAATGCACATAAGTACCTTATGGATAAGAATCCAAAAACTTGGTCAAGAGCCTTTTTTGAGGTTGACAGAGGTTGTGAAGCAATAGAGAATGGCTTCAGTGAGTGCTTTAATAGTATGATTATTAATGTCAGACATAAGCCACTCTTAACTATGCTAGAAGCCATTAGAGTGATTATGCTTGAAAGGATGAACAAATGAGGGAAATTAGTAGGAAATGGAACCCTGGGGTATGTCCCAACATCAAAAAGAGATTGGAATGGCTGAAGGAACAACAAAGGTATTTTCCCATTCAATGCTGTTAGTTTTATATAACTTGTTTAGATTCACACTAATAATCAATCAATACAGGTTTTGGCATGTAATACCTGCTGGTGGGAATCTTTTTGAGGCGAGATCAGAGAGTAAAGGATTCACAGCAGATGAAGGCAAGAGGACATGTACTTGCAGGATGTGGCAGTTATCAGGACTAACTTGTTTTCATGCCACAAAGGTAATATTCTTGATAAATAGGGTACCTAAAAGTTATGTCCCAGCCTGGTTTGAAACAGACATGTATTTTGTGGCTTACCACAACTATGTTAAACCAGTCCCTGATATGAATTTCTGGCCTGATCAGAGCATGTACTCCACTGTGTTGCCACCAAAACCTAGAAAAATGCCTGGTAGGCCTAAAAAGAAAAGAATCAGAGCTATAGGTGAGGGTGGTAGTTCAACTAGAGTCTCTAAGGTAGGTTCACAAGGAAGTTGTTCAAACTGCAAAAAACCTAGACACAACAAATCAAGTTGTAAGGAACCTGTAGTTGAACAAACCCCAAAACCCAATGGAGTTATAGGTAGGCCTAGAAAGAAGCAACCAGTGGATGATTTTATAGATGTTTATGTTGATCAAAGAGTGAGGGATGAAGGTGCTAGTGGGACTAGAGGAGGTGGTATAAGGTCTAGAGGTAGAGGAGGTAAAAAAGGAGCTGCTGGGTCAAGAGGTGGTGCTAGTGGGTCAATAGGTAGAGGAGCTGCTGGGTCAAGAGGTGGTGTTGGTGGGTCTGGTGGTGCTAGTGGGTCAAGAGGTAGATGTGCTAGTGGGTCTAGAGGTAGAGGTGCTGGTGGGTTAAAAAGGAAACTTGTGTCAACTGCTGGAACACAAAAAAGACAAGGTAAGAAGAAGGTTGGGACTTCTGGCTTTGCTAAATGGTTTGGATTGCAAGATGAACCAGAGCAGACTCAAGATAAACCAGAGCAGACTCAAGCTGAACCACAACAGACTCAACATGAACCTGAGCAGACACAAGTTGAAGAGCAAGTGGAGCAGACTGAAGATCAAGCTGAGATAGACCTGACTCAAGTGGAGCAAACCCAAGAACAAACTCAGGAGCAAGTGCAGCCACAAGAACAACCACAGCAAGCTGCATTGAGGATGCAAAGTGCAATAATCCTCCAAAGGAAGTTGGGAAAACAAGGTAGTAGTGAAAACACTGCCTTGAATCTTGACTGATGTTGAAACAGTTGTTAATATGCCCATTTTGTACATGTGAGGGCATAGGTTGTTAAACATTAACTGTGTATGGGTCTGTAATATTAGAACAAAACTCAGAACAAAACTCATTAGTACCAGGTGGTACTACTAAGCTGAAAGCTAACTGTTTATGAATGAACCATCATCAAAATAGCCCATTTTGTACATCATACGGGCACTAATTTATGGTCATTCATAAACATTTATGATCAATGAAATGTCCAGGCACTGGAATTTTTTTTGTTATTATCATTGTTGAAAATCAATTAACTTTGTAGTATTAAAGGGTAGAAAATGTTAATAAATAAAGTGTAGGGATGTATAATAAAGTGTGTAAGTTATTAACATTTAAAAGGGTTAAAGGGTGAAAAATGTCAAACGTTAAAAGTTTAGGGGCTAGGTCTAACATTGGCTAAAAGAGGAAAACATGAAAAATGAGATAATAAGGTGCCACGTCAAATTACCCCCTAATCATGGCTACAAAAGAAAGATTAACAATTTCTTGTCACACAAAAGAATAATTAATAGATGACTGCCAACAAAAGGAAAACGGAGATACTTCGATGCATTTTTAGACCATTTGCCCTTTGTTTTATAGGTATGGAAAATAGTCCATTTTCTATAATAGTGTTTCGTTGGGATTTCAAAATGGAAACAAGACACAAATTAACTAGATACAACTACAAAACTAAACAAGATTAAAACACATTTTTTTGAGACGGAGTGCATATATAAATAAACCGAGATTTTTGTAGAAATTACCACTAACTTGCAAAAATCCTAACCCACCCTAGTTTGATACATTAGCATGAAACCCGTTAAGTGTTTATTAAACCCACCGTAAAGTAATAAACTAAGAATATAAGTTATACCTAATGATTTGACAAAGAAACTCTAGCATCACTTCACCATCTTCAATTAAGCAAGTGGTCTAAGAAACTATATGAAAGTTTTTCTTTATTATTGTTGAACTTTATAGAGGTGTAGTAAATATTTGTGATATCATCAGTCTTGTAACTTGAATCACACATGGCATAGCTAAGTAATAGTGATGATGTTACATACATATACTACACATCTATAAAGATCAACAATGCAAAAAATACTTGTCCTTATCCCCCAAACCCACCTCGATTCCGTCCATGAGCATCAAACCCGTAAATATAAGCATTTATAAGAAACCACCAACAAGGTTGTTTTAGAATAGTGATGCCCATCCACCACACCAAACACTCTCTAAATGTGTGGCAACGGTTAGTCATTTATATTAACTTGAGAAAATAAATCTACCACTTTTAACCTTTTAAATTTATTAATTTTTCTTCATGTCATTAGCATTATGTAACATGTTCGATTAAAATAGATTGTCCTTAATATATAGTGACACAAAAAAGGCGGGTCTTGGGCTTTACGTTTACTAGAGGCACCTATATATTTTTGTGTTGTAATGTTATTTTTTACGAAATGTTTACGGATATTAAGGAACATGACATTATCATACGAAGCAAGTTTTTTTTTAGTATAATTACCTTTCATTGTTTATAAAACATTTAGATAATATATAGACACAACCCGACACACACACTCCTCGTGGGTTTCGGCGGTCTACATTCAAAAACAGTACACAAATATGTATATAATGCTATAACACCCCGTGTTTTAGGGTCATTGTACGTCGTCAATAAATTCACTATTTATTTTTAGTATTATACGCGTTTGCTTTTAAATTGAAGACGTTAAGTTAAATCGCGTAAGCTAAAAATTATCGTTCAATGTAAACGGGAATCAAACAATTAAATGTTTACATAAAGCAAGTGTTAAGTAATTATTTTGAGGATAATTATTAACTTTGTTCATTTTATTTTTATTGGTTACGTAAAGTGTTTACGTTTCGCGATAAAATACGTTTAGGCATACCCGAAACCACCAAAACTTTTCTACGCTTCAACAAATACCTACAATTATATCCAATACTCAAAATTTGCAAAATAACATCACATATACACTCTTATGGCCGGATATGAGATGGGAGATACAAAGATATTATCTACAAAACACCCCCTTGATTTTATGAGATGATCTCTAGTTTTAGGAACATTTAGATATTTCTTGCAAGACTTCTATACTCTTGACCAAGACTTTCTCTTAATTCCCTCAATGTGTTCTTTGACTAGTCATATGGTATATAATGCCTAACTAGAAGATAGAACACATACACAACACATTTCCTTGGTGTGAAAAACAAGCAAATTACTTTCTTCACATTTTTTGGGCGATACATTACCCACGGCTACACCAATACCACCACCTAAATCCATACAAAATGATGATATTTATAAAGCATTTAGCAAAGTTTCCTACTATATGATATCTAAGATAATCTTAAGGGTGTTTAGTAGGATTGGTTTAAGCTTTATAGGCGATTGAAGATCAAATGGTGTAAAGGAAGGATTATGGTTTTCAAGACTACTCTCTAGGGTTTTCTATTAAGCTTTGCATGCTGTGGCATGTAACATCTTATCATGGGTTTAGTTATTGTGTGGTTCAATATCATATTAAAGGTCATCTAAAACTCTTATATTCTTTAACATTTATGGATTTTATGCATTATAATAGTTCTAGGTGCAACAATGTCACCTCGATTTAGGATGCTTAACTAAACATGCGCAAAGTGGACTTTGTGTCTTGTGATCTATGGTTTATTCACTTTACATAGGTTTTAGGGTTGGTTGTTATTATCATTTTATGATGGAAGTATAAAGATTGTACACTTGTGGTTTATGTATAAAAGTATATTATTAAACTAGTAAATCAAAAGTTCACATAATAAGTTAATGATTGTAAACTCGTGAAGAGAGGAGTTGTTATCTTGGACAATATGTATGGACAATTATGGACAGTAGGGACCCTAAGGATAGTATGATGAGACATATGAGTAATAAAGTATGATAGAGATGGGGCATTGTAACAAGAGTGTTAAGCTAAAAAGTTATAAAAACTAGTTTTAAACACATTTTAACAAAATGGACAAAGTGGGCTGTTTAGAATTCAAATTTAACATATATATTTTATGATTTTATAAAATACTACATGTCACAAGAGATCTTGGGACATGTAAAGAGAACTGAAAAACGATTTATATCTACGAAGGACAGGATACGCTATAATGTTTAAGTTATACGTTATTATTAAAACGCCGTATAAAAGTATTTTTATGTAAATAGAAGAAGTTATACATTACTTTTGGATATATAAGGTTTATTATTTTTACCAGTTGATTACAATTTTTTAGGTATTAATCTAAGACAGATATGAATCGTAATTTTTGGATCAATAACGAAGGAGCTATGAATTACGCAAGTTTACGACAATAAATACCTGTTATAAAAAATTATTTATAAAATTTACTGTTAATATCGACCGAATGTATTGAAAACTTTCATTATATGATAGAGATCTTTTAATAAACAAAGAGCTGTTATTGCTTCGGATAAGAATCACTAAAAACGGAGTTAAAACGAATAAGATACGACATTTACGGGTTTTACGATAACCAAATCTATAAAAATAAATTTATAAAATGTCACGAACAGTAAACCCACTGTTAATCATGGGGACTAAAAATTATGGGAAATATAATATTTGATAACTCGTATTAATACGGATAAAAAAAGGTGTGTTAATCTGAGTTGGACATCAGAAACGCAAGAATACGGGTTTAATTAACGATAAAGTTTACGTGTTTTTACTAACGTTAATATTTATAAAATGTTTTTTGAAGCTTTATATAATATAATTTTAAATGCAATTAGAATGGTGTATGTTAATGTTCATATAGAATTATATATGGTAGTAGTTGTTCAAAATGCTTAGTACTTATACGACCTATATTGGATTAGGTTGCATTCGGTCATTATCGTGACGCATTTTCTGTGATATAATTGTTATCATACACACAAGGTGAGTTCATAGCCCCACATTTTACATTTTAATGATTTACAAGTTTTGGGGTGAGAAACATATGCATGTTTTACAAACTTGGACTAAGTGGAAATTTCACATTTACGATTACGTACGTTTGCCGTAAGTAGCGATACCCTTTGAGCCTTATTATGTCATAAAATGTCAATGTACTGTTGTGAGCTATGCGGATGGTTATAAATAGATCTATTTGGGATTTGCATCCCCGTTCGGGTGCAGTCTGCTCACTAGTTGCCGGTTTGTTCGGACAACGATCGTGATACCATGTTCGGACATAGGATGTTGCGGGTGTTAAGAACATCATGAACTGGGCAATGTTGGCACTTTTATTATTGCTATTTTATCATGTCGAGCTTCAGTGTCTTGGCTTAGGAGAAAACTTTAATTACAATCATTTATGATGTTTTGTCTGTTGCATTAGTCACTGGCGGAGTATCTTTGCGGTCCGCATTATACATTGATTAATCCTATGAATTCTGTGCTCAACCAATATGTTGAGTTTTAAGAAATGTTTTTCAGGGGATCACTAGGGCTCTGAGGTGCATAGGGATACATTGGTGGTTTTGATGTTGGGATGAGTCATGCATTTGATGATTTGTGTCGCATATACATTTTGTATTATCTGATATGGCTAGAATCTGTATATTTTGAACAAGTGAAGTCAAATGAAGCTTGGGCTTTTATAACAGAAACATATTTATTAATATCAATGTATCACGTTTTGATATGGCTTTAATGGTCGTTCTTATATATATCTTGTGTTATTGATCTATGAAGTACCACCCCAACCTATATTCTGCTGCGACCCAATTTGGGGGTGTTACAAATGCTGTTAGATAACAATCATAACAAACATGCAAGCCTAGACATGCTTTGCAAACGTTCTATCTGTTTTTTAGAAGAAAAGCGCGGTGTACTTTTTTGAGTTTTCACTAAGTGCGCCGGTTTTAGTAGCAAAACCGGCGTACTTCCTGGGTTGGGAATAAATTTTTTAAATTTTTGCAGGAAAAACTCAATAAAACCTTTTTTTTTTATCATTTTTAACAGTGTTATCAACTCAGTAATATCCCCAAATAGTTTAAGCAGTTCATAAAAACAATGTTCCTTTAATTCCATTAGCATAGTGTTTTTAAACAAAAACATCACATTTACATATACATATTAATAGAAACAGGGGGAAACACTTATCATAACTAATTTTGTAATTGAAATTAGATCTTATGAAACCTTAATTTGAAAATTAACATGAATTACTTAGGATAATAATACAACATAGAGAAATACTTACCCTAGGCATTGTTAATGGAGGGATTGGAGTTTTAGAATTTTCGATTTGATCACAAAACCGGTGATTTTGAGAGTGTTTTGTGTATGTTAATGAAAAAAATTTGTCAGTATATTTCCCACACCGCCTAGAAGTGCGGCGTACTTGCTGCGAAGTACGGCGTACTTCTGGTGTGTATTTCACACAAAATTAAATTTTCAGTATATAAACTAAAAAAAAAAATAACATCCAATCCATCAGCTATTACATTCCTTGTAATGTGACTATAAGTCCGATATATCAAAAACTTATCCTTCATGAATTACATAGTTTTGATACGTTTTATTCAAAGTAGTTAAAAAATAACATAGAAACGAATATAAACGTAGAAGCATAAGGTGCACTCCTATTTATTCATCCTAGGAGATTTTTAGTTTTTTAAAACCAATTGGGTGACATGATGTCACTCGATTTATAACGTTTCGATGCCTTCGTATCGGTTTCCTTAGTCTCATAACCTTGTTCAAAAACATTGCCATATGGGTCCATAACTATTATTTTGACATTCTACTTTCCATCACCATCCTCCTTAGTATTATTTCTTAAATAGTTAGGTGCCCACTCAGTATTTTTTAGTGGGACAAGTAAGGCTCCAAGAAAAGATATGGCCTTCTTCTAAACATAAATCTTCTTGAATGGGTTAATAGCATCTTGAAGGGCAAGAGCTTTATCCATTGGATCTTCACAATTCAAATACTTAGCACGGTTGGGACCGTAAAATGGTTTTCCCGTATCGTCTCTCTTCAAGCAATAATCTTCATTATCGTCACTATCACTCTCTACATGCACATTCCTCACCTTTACCACATCAAATTGTTGATGAACAAAGCCGTCAAAGATTGACATCTTTCCTTTGATTGTGTTCATAATTGCTCCACAAGCGTATTTATGTTTTGCTTTTGGTCCTAGGTACAAGGTCAGAGATAGAGCTCGTCTGCTGCTGCCGCTAGACCGACTGGAGGTTTTAGGGCAGACTATGGTTTTGTTGCCACCATGGATAGGGAGATTAGGCGTGATCTAGAGAGAGATGTCGGTTATGGGATCGCCGACACTTGGGACGAGATGCTGGTAGACATGCCAGGGGCACCAGCGACTGATGACACAGAGTTGGGTCGACGGATGACAAAGTTTACCACTAGACTTAGGCAAGACACAGACGAGATTTATACGAGGTTGGATGATGAGCAGACTGAGCGACAATTGATGGCTGGTCGCTCAAAAATGCTGTATAGGGATAGGCGTACACATGCTCGTACAGCTCTACTGATGGAGAGAGAAGCTAGGATGTCTCAAGAGGATTGGGGATGATCGATGGACGCTAGTGATCTTGCACGTTCAGAGGTTATGTCACTGCGTACTACTGTATTGGGTCAGCAGGTAGTGATTACAGAGTTGCAGGCAGTGGACCGCAAGAGATAGACAGCGATTACAGAGATGCTGGCAACGGACCGCAGGAGACAGGCATAATTCATTGAGGCACTAAAGCTGCTGAAGGGACTACAGACATAGATGACATAGTTTCAGAGACAGTAGGGACCCGCTAAAGGTCCTGCATAGCCAGATGCCCCTGGGGAGGCTAGTAGCAGTTCATAGATCATGTTATGGCTAGCTATTTTGTACAGCATACTAAGTATTACAGGTAACTCCCGGCTAGTATGGCTTTAGGTTGTATATTTTATCTTGTAACCTAATCGTTGTGATCATTTTGTATTTGAACCAATCATGTATGTTTTCCAATTATATATGGAATGGTGGTATTATGTCATGTCTGTAATCGAATATATTATGAATGAATGTTCGATTTAGCTACACCATTGTTAATCTAATTTCTAGTTTGTATATTTCACTGATGTGTTTATGATATCTCTTGTACTTTTTTCATTGTGTATTGTCATGTCATGGTTATGATTTTGCGAAATCTAACGGTATTATATTGTCTTCCATGTGATCTAGAAAATGGCACTAAAAAAGTGCCACGAGATCAAACAAAGCCCCAAAATAACAAAACACCACATCTGTCACTAATGCCAGCTTTTCGGCAATGATTGACAAGGCGTTACTGCCGCTTTTGCAAGCTCGTGATGCTGATAGAAATTACGAATGGCGATATAGCCATAATTCGGGAAGGGTTGGTTAGAAGGACAGACGAATTGCAGAGATGTAATGTCAACCATTAAACTCAAAGGCACAGAAGGAGTTGTGTCGGTATATGTCACATGGTTTGAAAGAATGGAGTCTGTTTTACCAAATCAGTAAATGGTTACAGTGAGAATCAAGTCAAGTTTGTAATTGCACTCTCTATTCTGTTGCTTATAACATGGTTGGAACATTATGTCAGACAAGTTGGTCATGATGCCGCTTACGGTATGTCTTGGAAAACACTCATGAAAATGATGACTGACAAATATTGTCCTTAAAATGAAATCAAGAAACTAGAAATGGAGATTTAGGATCTGAAGGTAAAGGGTACTGACTTGACAAGTTATACCCAATGCTTTTAGGAATTGGCTTTGTTGTGCGGGAGGATGTTTCCCGAAGAATCTGATAAAATTGAAAAATATGTCGGCTGGTTGCTTCCGACATGATTATGGGGTGTGTAGTGCGCTAAACCAAAGACAATGAAAGAGAAGCCAGGTTGAATCGCAACGAGCTATATGATAAGAAAATCAGACTTAGTGTTGTCGTCAGAAGAGAATAGGAAGCAGATATAACCAACAACAACAAACAACCCCAAAACAGAGGCAGGAAATCGACAGGGCTATGCTTGCAGGACTGGTGAGAAGAAGTTTATACGGGGGATCTAAAACCCATATGCCCTAAGTGCAATTATCCAACGAATGGTTCGTGGTGCTCCCAAGGTGACACACAAGTGAAATTCGAGTTGGCATTTGGTATGATTTGCAGGAGCCTGCTAATGCACAACACTGCTAATAACCAAGGGGCACTGGGACATTGTCAGAAGCCTACTTGCTATGAATGTGGTGCCCAAGGAATTTTAAGAGGGAATGTCCTAAACTGAAGAACAACAACAATCGAGGACATCAGCTGGAAATGTCATGCTCCAGCGAATTGTATCGGAGGCCATCCAGAGGGGGGGGGGGGGGCGCCAACCCCAGGACTCTTAACGTCCTGATGGGTACGTTCTTTCTAAACAACCGCTATGCTTCTATCTTATTCGATACTGGTTCTGATAGAAGTTTTATGTCTACTGCATTTAGCCCCCAAATTGATATTACACAACACAGTTGATCATATTAGAGGTTGAACTAGCCGACAGGAGAATAATTGGGTTGAACACTATCTTTAGGGGTTGTACATTAAACATCCTGAACCACCCCATTCAACATAGACTTAATGCCGGTAGAACTTGGTAGTTTTGACGCTATAATTGGTATGGATTGGTTGGTAAAGTACCAAGCAATAACTATGTGTGCCGAGAAGATCGTTCGTATCCACTGGAGAGAATATGAAACTCTTATCGTCATGATGATAGAAGCAATGGATTATGATGGTTTATTAATTTAAAGGAATCATCTAACTTTCAAGGAAGAGGAAGAAGGGAGAAGCGGAAAAGAATATATAGAAGACGCCACTAGATGATTGGAAAAGCTATTAAAAAGTAATTTGCGTAAACTACTACTCGGCAGGGAGGGAAATAAAGAAAAAAAAATAGAAGAAAAAAGAGGCTATCTGATATTATCTGTACATCAAAAATAAAAGATACATGCTAAAAGGATGCTCTAGTCTTTTTGGCAAACGTTACTACAAAGAGACAGAACGATAAGTCAGAGAAGGAAGCGACTGAGTGACATATTGATTAGTTAGATTTTCTGACTGTATTCCATGAGGACTTGACGGGGCTCTTCACTCCTGACTCGACAAGTGGAATTTCAAATCGATTTGATACCTGGTGCTGCACCTGTAGCACGGGCACCTTATCGATTGGCGCCTTCCGAAATGAAAGAGTTGTCAGAGCAACTGAAAGAACTATCCGACAAGGGCTTTATAAGACCCAGTTCCTCACCTTGGGGAGCTCCGGTCTTGTTTGTCAAAAAGAAGGATGGATCGTTTCGAATGTGCATCAACTATTGGGAACTGAACAAGCTGACGTGCAAGAATCGTTTCACTTCCCAAGGATCCGCATGATTTGTTTGATCAACTACAAGGATCATTGTTGTTTATTCTCTAAGATAGTCCTGCTATCAGGTTATTCTCCTGCTTCGAGTACGGGATGAGGATATTCAAAAACGGGATTCCTGAACTCAGGTATGGACATACGAGTCCCAAGTTATGCCATTTGGCTTGACGAACGCACCACGGTAATTTATGGATCTCATGAACCGCGTGTGCAAGCCATTTTTGGATAAGTTCGTGATTGTCTTTATTGACGATATCCTTATCTACTCCAAGAACAAGAAGGAGCATGAAGAACACCTTAAGGCAGTTCTGGAATTGCTTAAGAAAGAGAAGTTGTATGCTAAGTTCTCTAAATGTGAATTTTGCTTCCTAAGTACAATTTCTCGGCCCCACTCTGATTATAGTCAAGGCATTCACGTGGACGCTGCCAAAATCAATCCTTAAAGGTCTGGGAATCCCCTAAGACGCCAATGGAGATTCGCCAATTCTTAGGTCTTGCTGGGTATTACCGAAGATTCGTCGAAGGATTTTCAAAGATTTCCAAGTCAATGACCAAGCTTACTCAGAAAGGAGTTAAGTTCGATTAGGGGACAAGCAGGAATCCGCTTTCCAGTTATTAAATCAGAAGTTGTGCAGTGCGCTAATTCTGGCTTTACCTGAGGGAAGCAAAGATTTTGTAGTCTATTGCGATGTCTGTATTAATGCAAAAAGAGAAAGTAATTTCTTATGCATCACGCCAATTAAAAATTCATGAAAAGAACTATACAACTCATGATTTGGAACTTGGATGGGTAGTGTTTTCTCTAAAACTTTGGAGATACTATTTGTACGAAACCAAGTGTACGGTGTTCAAAGATCACAAGAGTCTACAACACATTCTTAATCAAAAGGAGCTGAATATGAAGCATCGTTGTTGGTTAGAACTGCTCAGTGATTTCGACTGTGAGATCTGTTACCACCCGGAGAAAGAGAATGTTGTTGCTGATGCTTTAAGCAGGAAGGAGCGGAGTAAACCATTAAGAGTTCGAGCCTTAGTGATGACTATTAGCTTGGATCTTCCTAAACAAATCCTGAATGCTCAGACTGAAGCACGAAAACCATAGAACATCAAGAACGAAGATGTTGGAGGTATGTTGCTTGAAAATTCTAAGGATCTAGAGAAATTTAGAATGGAAAAGTTGGAACCCCGTACGGATGGAACTCTATGCTTCAATGGCAGGAGTTGGTTGCCATGTTATGGTGATTTGAGGACCGTGATCATGCACGAGTCCCATAAGTCAAAATACTCTATTCATCCAGGTTTTGAAAAAATGTATCAAGACATGAATAAGCTATATTGGTGGCCCAATATAAAAGCCGACATCGCCACCTATGTTAGCAAATGTTTGACTTATGCTAAGGTCAAGGCTGAACATCAAAGGCCATCGGGTTTGTTGGTGCAACCCGAGATACCTCAATGGAAGTGGGACAATATCACTATGGATTTTGTCATAAAACTTCCTAAGTCATCACAAGGCTATAACCCCATTTGGGTGATTGTTGACCGACTTACTAAGTTCGCAATCTTTGTACCGATGAGGGAAACTGATCCCCTAGAGGAAACTTAGCAAGAATGTACCTAAAGGAAGTGGTACAAGGCATTGAAATCCATTTGTCTCTATCATTTGTGATAATGCGACCCGAGGTTCGCACCGGAAATTCTGAGGTCACTTTTAGAAGGCTTTGGGTACTAAAACTTGGATATGAGGACTGCTATATCCTCAGTACTGACGAACAACGCCAGTTGACTATTAAAACTCGTCGAGGATATGCTGCGTGTTGTGCGATGACCTTTTAAAGGTTGGCTTAACCATTTGCCATTGGTCGAGTTCTCGTATAACAATAGTTATCACGCTAGCATCAAGGCTTGCACCATTGAAGCGCTTTATGGTTTGAAGTGTGGTTCACCTATTTGTTTGGGTCGAGGTTGGCGAAGTGCAAGTCAGTGGTCTGGAATTAGTTCAAGAAACAACTGAGGAGAAGTCTTCCAGATCAAGCAATGAATGCAAAGCCCGCCCATGATAAACAAAGTGTTACGCCATTAAAGCGTAGCCGATGAATTTCAAGTTGAGAGATAAGGTTATGCTTAAGATTCTCAATGGAAAAGGGTCCGTACGTTTTGTGCAAACGAAGGTAAGTTAAACCCAGATATGTTGGACCTTTCAACGGTTTGGTAAAAAGTTAGAATTGTTGCATACAAGATTGAGTTCATGAGACGCTGAGCAGGGTTCAAAAATACATTTCATGTATTCCACTTGAAAAAGTGCCATGCCGACGAACCATTAGCCGTTCCGTTGGATGGACTTCGCTTTGATGACAAGCTTCATTTTGTCGAGGTGCGGGGTGGGGCGGGGCGGACGATAGAAATCATGGGACCGTGAAGTTAAATGGTTGAAGCAAAGCCGCATTCCAATAATCAAGGTTCGATGGAACTCCAGGAGAGGTCATAAGTTCACTTGGGAATGTGAAGACCAATTCCGAAAGAAATATCCACATCTCTTCGCAAAGACTGCACCGTCGTCAAGTGCCGCGTCTTAAGCCTTGAGGACAAGGCTCATTTAACGGGGGAAGACTATAACATCCCGTGTTTTAGGGTCATTGTACGTCGTCAATAAATTCACTATTTATTTTTAGTATTGTACGCGTTTGCTTTTTAAATTGAGACGTTAAGTTAACATTGCGTAAGCTAAAAATATAGTTCAATGTAATTACGTGCACTCAAACAGTTAAATGTTTACATTCAAGAAAGTGTTAAGTACTTATTTTGAGGATAATTATATTAAATTTGTTATTTTATTTCTATTGGTTGCGTAAAGTGTTTACGTTTCGCGATAAAATACGTTTATGCATTTTCGGAACCACCAAAACTTTTCTACGCTTCAACAAATACTCATAATTGTACCCAATTACCCAAAATTTACTAAATAACATCACATATATGCTATTATGGCCGGATATGGACATGGAAATGTAAAGAAATATCTTACAAACCCTTTCTTGGATTTCATGGATGAATCTCATGTTTAGGAACCAATGCCCCATTTTTCTTAATAGCCTAATAGTGGACTTGACAAGATTCCCATAAAACCCTATTATGTTTCTAAAGACTCTCCTATTCATTTTTGACTAGTATTTGAATATATAAGACTTTAACTAGTGTAGTTAAACACATACACTCTCATTTTAAAAAGAAAAAAACTTCACATTCTTCTCTTTTTCATCCATAACCTCGGCCAACCAAATACATACCCAAATCATACCAAATTTTATTTACAACATTTACATACATTCCTACATAATATCTAAGATATCCCAAGGTGATTTGAAGGCTTAGTTAGGTCTTTACAAGGGTTAAACAAAGGAAAAGCAAGATTAGGGTTTCACTTGGAATTAGGGTTTTCAAGTGTTGTAAGTTAGGGTTTGGTTTCTAAACAAGGGTTATAGATCACTTTAGTTCATCACCTCACTTCATCTTAAGGTTACCTAAAAACTCATAATCTCTTTGTTCATGATTTTTATGCATATATAATGTTTGTGTAGATAATCACCATCTAAGAATGTTACTTGTTAAAATGATTTTTTACCACTTGTTTATGATTTTGGTAAATTTTATATTGTTGTATAATGTTCATATCATGTTATAATAGAAGTATAAGCAATGTACAAGTGTTGGTTATGTATAAAAAGTATATGTAAACAAGTTAACTAAAAAGTATACTTATGAAAGTTCATGGATAAATAAGTGTGTACACATTTGGATCTTGTGATTTTTGGATAATATATGGACTAATCATGGACTAGAGACCCTAAGTATGTAATACATGTGATTATTAGTGTTGTAATGGACTTGTAACAAAGTGATTAAACTTAAAAGTTAGAAAAACTCATTTTAAACACATTTTAAGAAAAAGTTCAAAACCTTCTGTTATAAATTCAAGAAACGCGAGAATCGGGCTTAAAACGCGAAAGTTACGCCAGTTTTACTAAAACGATAATTTAAAACGTTTTAACTTATTAACCATTACTCACTCAAGGTGAGTTCATAGCCCCACGTTTTACATGCTTTTGTTTTACAAAGTTTTTGGGGTGAAAAACATGCAAAGTTTTACAACTGGACACAAGTGGTTAAGTTTCACATTATGATTACATGTTGCCTAAGTAGCGATAACCCAATCTGAGCCCATTATCATGAACTGTTAATTACGAGCGCGAATGTTATAAATAGATCTATTGGGTTTGACAACCCCGTTCGGGTGATTAGCTATCACTGGACAAACGAACGTATACCATGTCGAATATAGGATGTTGCGGGTTAGAACATCACCACGGGCAATGTAGGCCATTAATTTGGTATTCATACACGTCAAGCTTCAGTGTCATGAGCTTAGAGCAACGTAATTACATTTATATGATGTCTGCATTTGTTGCATTATCATACACTTGGGAAATCTTGTGGTCCTACAATATATGATTTATCAAACCTATGAATTCACCAACATTATTGTTGACGTTTTAAAGCAATGTTTTTCAGGGGATCAATAAGCACAAGGTGCGATGGATACATTGGTGGTTTTGATTTGGATGTCTTGCATTAAAGATTTTGTCGCATTTCATTTTGTTATCTGTTATGGGCTGAAAATCTTTGTAATTGATCAAGTGAACAAGTTAAGCTTCGGGCTTATGTAACAATTACTTTATTAAATCCAATGTATCGTTTTCAAACGACTTTTCGGTCGTTCTATATATATCTTGTGTTGTTGATCTATGAAGTAACACGCCCCGGACCCTTATTCCGCTGCGACCCAATTTGGGGGTGTTACATTAATGATTTACAAGTTTTGGGGTGAGAAACATATGCATGATTTTACAATTGGACGCAAGTGGACATTTCACATTTACGAATACGTGTTTGCCTAAGTAGCGATAACCCATCTGAGCCCATTATTATGAACTGTCAATTACTGTTGTGAGCGCGAATGTTATAAATAGATCTATTTGGGATTGACATCCCCATTCGGGTGAGTCATACTCACTGTGCCGGTGTTCCGGACAACGAACGTATACCATGTCGGACATAGGATGTTGCGGGTTAGAACATCATCACGGGCAATGTAGGCAATTTATATTGCAATTCACTTATGTCGAGCTTCAGTGTCATGAGCTTAGGGAAACGTAATCACATTTTATGATGTTTGCACCTGTTGCATTATCATGGGGAGATCTTGCGGTCCTACATTATACATTTTATAAACCTATGAATTCACTCAACAATATGTTGACGTTTTAAGCAATGTTTTTCAGGGGATCAATAAGGCATGAGGTGCAAGAGATACATTGGTGGTTTTGATTTGGATGTCATGCATTAAAGATTTTGTCGCATTACATTTTGTATATCTGATATGGGCTAGAAATCTTTGTATTTTGAACAAGTGAAGCTTCGGGCTTTTATAACAAACAATTTGTTAAATCCAATGTATCAGTTTTAAATGGCTTTTAATGGTCGTTCTTATATATATCTTGTGTTATTGATCTATGAAGTACCACCCCAACCTATATTCCGCTGCGACCCAATTTGAGGGTGTTACAAATGTTGTTAGATAACAATTATAACAAACATGCAAGCCTAGACACGCTTTGCAAACGTTCTGTCTGTTTTTTAGAAGAAAAGCGCGGTGTACTTTTTTGAGTTTTCACTAAGTGTGCCGGTTTTAGTAGCAAAACCGGCGTACTTCCTGGGTTGGGAATACATTTTTTAAATTTTTGCAGGAAAAACTCAATAAAACCTTTTCTTTTATCATTGTTAACAGTGTTATCAACTCAGTAATATCCCCAAATAGTTTAAGCAGTTCATAAAAACAATGTTCCTTTAATTCCATTAGCATAGTGCTTTTAAACAAAAACATCACATTTACATATACATATTAATAGAAACAGGGGGAAACACTTATCATAACTAATTTTGTAATTGAAATTAGATCTTATGAAACCTTAATTTGAAAATTAACATGAATTACTTAGGATAATAATACAACATAGAGAAATACGTACCCTAGGCATTGTTAATGGAGGGATTGGAGTTTTAGAATTTTCGATTTGATCACAAAACCGGTGATTTTGAGAGTGTTTTGTGTGTGTTAATGGAAAAAATTTGTCAGTATATTTCCCACACCGCCCAGAAGTGCGGCGTACTTGCTGCGAAGTACGGCGTACTTCTGGTGTGTTTTTCACACAAAATTAAATTTTCAGTATATAAACTAAAAAAAATAAAATAACATCCAATCCATCACTAATAACATTCATTAATATGTGACTATAAGTCCGATATATCAAAAACTTATCCTTCATGAATTACATAGTTTTGATACGTTTTATTCAAAGTAGTTAAAAAAGAACATAGAAACGAATATAAACGCATAAGGTGCACTCCTATTTATTCATCCTAGGAGATTTTTAGTTTTTTAAAACCAATTGGGTGACATGATGTCACTCAATTTATAACGTTTCGATGCCTTCGTATCGGTTTCCTTAGTCTCATAACCTTGTTCGAAAACATTGCCATATGGGTCCATAACTATTATTTTGACATTCCACTTTCCATCACCATTCTCCTTAGTATTATTTCCTGAATAGTTAGGTACCCACTCGTGTTAGGAATATTGTAATAGATAGTTACTACTAGTAGGTATGTAGTTCCTACTGGTAGAGTAAAAGTTCTTGCTGGTAGG
>BQNB010079533.1:3125-30213 GCA_026074375.1 Tanacetum coccineum | reverse complement strand
TTAGCTTTTTTCTGGCTTATTTTTAAGTTTGGTCAAAAAGTCTTTTTATTAAACTTGCTTATTTTAACTTGTTCTTTAAGCTTTTTCAAAAAGAAAATAAAAAAATGTTTTCATTAAAAAGGAAGTCACAGGTTTCGAACCTGTGACCTCCCCTTAACATCACCAACACCTTAGCACACACACTCACTACCAACTACCCTGGGGGCTTTTTTATTAATAGGTTTGTAACAATTATTATTAGTACTCATTTTAATTTTAGCTAGTTCGAGCTTATTGGCTTATTATCTGCTTATTCATTCAGCCAATTTTCAAGTTTTCATTTTTCATAGATTCTTCATAGTATAAAGTACTTTTCCTGAATTTTTCAGATTTTTATAAATTAGTTTAATATTTTTTATAATATTTTTTAATTAAATCAGTTTTTAATTCATAATAAATAAAATAAATTAAAAAAAATATAATTCTTTTTTCTAAAATTATTTTTAATCATTTAGGACTTTTAAAAATTAATTTTGCATTTTTAGGGTTAAAATTTTAGAATTTAGGTTTTTAAGCCTTGGGTTTTGATTCCCGTTATCGTTTTTGTGTTTTTGCTTTAATTGCTTTCGTTTTAGGCTTGCCTTTACTTGTTTTTGCATTTTAATTGTAGAAATAGAATCAAAAAATTATTGAATCATTCAAACACGCGATCACGAACTTAATCACGATTCTCAATTCACGCCTCGTCGGGAAACGACCCGGGAAGGTTTTTGGATTTTACTTTGGATAAAAGTAATCTTCTAGAAGCCTTACAGAATACTTACCCTCTCTTATTATTTGATATTTTGATTTTAATTATATATATGTACATATGTGCTTAATTACACATACCTTTTACCTATTAAAACGAGCCTAAATGACCAAAAACGGACATAAAATGCCAAATATATGCTTGTTTTGCTATTTATGATGTGCAGGTAACGGATATTCACTAAAGGACAAAAATTAAAGGCAAAAACCAACAAAACCGAGCATGAGAATGGAGAGAGCGTGAAAAGTCAAAGTCAAAGTCAACAAGTCAAAGACGAAGCCGAAACCGAGGAAACCTTATTGGGCCAACCCGACCCATCTTAGTGGGCCAAGTCAGCCCAATAAACATGTAGAAGACTTAAGCTAACAAATCTTAAGACCACTTTGGGCCTAAACATAAACAAAAAGCCCAACAAATTCTTTATATCATTAGTCCTAAATCCATTTCACCGTTAGTCCTTGGGGACTAACTATGTTAGTCCTTAGCAATTACACCATTAGTCCCTATCATCCTAACTCCCTAACCCCATTATCCCTTTTCCTAAATAAGCTCAAAACCATTTCCCGCCAAACATCACTGTTCATCCATCCCTTTCACCTCGACCACTGCTCCAACAAACAAAACAAATTCAAACCCTACTCAAAACACCACCCAGAAGAGGACACATCCACGCTGGCAATCCCTTAATTTCTGATTGGTTTAAGGGACATGGGACAAAATCAATGGTTGTGATTGAAGACTTCGACCCTTTCACACAACAAACATAAGATCAAGACCCAAGCTTCTTAGTTTTGATATAAATAGTTTTAGGTTTCTCATAAAAAAAACTAATGTAATCTAGGGTAATTTAGTTTTAGGAGTAGTGTAATGTTGCTTACTTCCAGCTTAATCTAGGCTTATCTTTTATGTATTCAAGCTTTGTAATCTTTTTATGAATTAATAAAAGTCAGTTTTAATTTACATTGTCCTGTTCCAATTTTTTTTACTAAGTTACTCAAAATCATTTAAGCTGTTCTAATAGTTTTCATAAGCTGTTTTAAGTCTCAATTCAGTTCTCTACTTGTACCAATAAGCTTCCAAAGCTTATTTGTACAAGCTGGTCCAATTTCATATCAGTTGGTTAAGTATTGTGGATTTAAGCTATTGGATGATAAGCCAGAAAAGGATGGGCTTATGGCTTTCTTACCAGCTTATCTCTGATAAACTGGAGCTAGTTGATAAGCTCTCTTGAGCATTTCTGTCCTTGTTTAAGCACAGGACAAAGGTACATTCATTTTTACTCATTTCAAGCTTATTTCCTTCTCAGCATTTCATTCTGTTTATTTGTGCTCATGACTGCTTATTTCTACTCATGCTTAGCTTATTTGTGTTTAGTTAATCTAGTGTTAGCTTAATGTGTCTAGATTTTAGTTTAAAATAGTTTAGCTTAAGTTTTAGTTAAAACTGTCCTATTCATAGTTAAAACTGCTTAGTAATGTAGCTTATAATTCAGTGCTTATTTTTCCATTATAATTGCTTAAATGTCCTTAATATTCATATATTTCAATCTGTTTTATCATTTTACAGCTTATCTTAGTCTAGTTTAGCTTAAAATTTGTTTTTCAAAGTTTAAAGGAGTGTTTGGGTCAAGGTTGTAAAATGGGTCATTTGAGGTGTTAATCTGTTTTTGGCACTTAATTTAGTTTTCATAAGTTTAAATCAGTCTAAAATAAAGTTTTCATAAGCTTAGATTAAGCAATGTTGAATTTGGTAGTTTGTTTTATAAAAAGCTTAAATCTGCTAGTCTAAGTCTTCTTCAAACTGCTTATTTGTTAAATTCTTATAAATGCATATTAGGAGTGGTTTTTGTGCTTAATTTGGGTCAAACATGTATCAAGGTGAATCTGTTTTAAAACCTTTTGGCTTGGTTTAGCCTGTTGAGTCTTATTGTCAAAAAAAGGGTCAAGAGATTTTTAAGGTTTTAAGTTCTGATTATGCAGACCATTTGTGATTGAATAAGTGCTTAATATAGGTTGAAGTTGGTTTAAATTAGCTTATTATAGTCTATAGTTGATTTGTTTTGAGTTTTTAGTTGGTCAAACTCCTTTTTGGGTCTTAATTTTCAGCTGCAAAAGTAGTCATTTTTCTTTAAAATGCCAAAAATATAGTAGAGTGTCTGCCAATTTCAATTTCCTTTTCTAGCTTATTGCTTGAATTAATTTACTTAATTCCAGCTTATTCTTGTCTTTAGGGAATTGGTGTTCATCTGTTTTTAGTTTTTAACTTATTTCATTTGCTTATTTGACCTGTAGCTTAGCTTAAAATTAGGTAGAAATCCTTTAAAATATGTCCTTTAAGTCTGTTGTCTTATTGCTTTTATATCGGTTTAGCTTATTTGATTTGCTTATTTCTTGTTCTTAAATGCTTATTAGGTCTAGGTTAATATCCGTTTTTAGCTTATTAGGTTTCTCATTGCTTATTGAGTCACAAACGGTCCAAGCATTTTAGCTATATGTGTTTTAGTCAAATTAAGCAAAACTGTCAGCTTTTAGTTAGCTTTTTTCTGGCTTATTTTTAAGTTTGGTCTAAAAGTCCTTTTGTTAAACTTGCTTATTTTAACTTGTTCTTTAAGGTTTTTCAAAAAAAATGTTTTCATTAAAAAGAAAGTCACAGGTTTCGAACCTGTGACCTCCCCTTAACATCACCAACACCTGAGCACACACACTCACTACCAACTGCCCTGGGGTCTTTTTCATTAATAGGTTTGTAACATTTATTATTAGTACTCATTTTAATTTTAGCTAGTTCGAGCTTTATTGGCTTATTATTTGCTTATTCATTCACCCAATTTTCAAGTTTTTATTTTTCATAGATTCTTCATACTATAAAGTACTTTTCCTGAATTTTTCAGATTTTTATAAATTAGTTTAATATTTTTTATAATATTTTTTGATTAAATCAGTTTTTAATTCATAATAAATAAAATCAAAATCAAAAAAATACAATTCTTTTTTCTAAAATTATTTTTAATCATTTAGGACTTTTAAAAATTAAATTTGTATTTGTAGGGTTAAAATTTGGAGATTTAGGTTTTAAAAGCTCGAGTTTTGATCCCGTTATCATTTTTTGTGTTAACTTTAATTGCTTTCGTTTTTAGCTTGCTTTTATTTGTTCTTCCATATTAACTGTAGAAACAGAATCAAAAAATTATTGAATCATTCAAACACGCGATCACGAACTTAATCACGATTCTCAATTCGCGCCTTGTCGGGAAACGACCCGGGAATGTTTTTTGGATTTTACTTTGGTCAAAAGTAATCTCTTAGAAGCCTTACGAAATACTTACTCCCTATTAATTGATATTTTGATTTTAATTATATATATGTATATTAAGTTATATATAAGTATAATTAAGTTGAGATCAATTTTTGGCGCCGCTGCCGAGGAGGTGTGTGCGATTATCAAGTTTACGTTCGAAGATTAGTGTTTGAAGACCCTTCCCCGTGAAGTTATCGCTTTCATTTGTGTATCTTTTCTTCTATTATCAAGTAATCAAAAATTCCAAAAAAAAATTGGAAAACAACAAAATCAACCGTTGTGTCACTTGTGAATTCGGCTCACATTTAGATTACAAACTATAAGAGAGGTATAAGGAGGGTTGATCCGACGAACTTCTACCAGAAAGGAGAAGGTTTTTAAAACGCTCCGCGCTTACCCGCTCTTCCGCTTCTTTGTGCATTTTCTAGAGAGCTACTGCACACCTTTGACTATCGGTCCCAAAAATATTTTTCTTTTATATTTATCTTTCATAAAAATCTAAAAATAATCTTCTTATCCTCCTATTTGTTTAATTCTAATGTCGTCATATAACCGACGTGGTTGTTTCAAGTGTGGAGGTCTGTTTGGTGATCTATATTGTCGACAATGTACTTGTGAGCGGAGTAGAAGAAATTATACGGATGATGTTTGTGCTTTATGCTCTTATAAAGTTGAAAAATCATTCGTTAATGATTCAAATCCAATTTCTTTCATTGATTCTCTAAATATTTTCAACCCACCTCCACAACCCCAGAGGTATTCTTGTGAGTTTTGTGGAAACAATGCTCATTATGGTTATGATTGTCCACCTCAAGTTCCGTTTATCTATAATCCGGAACCGTGTTACAATCAAGACTTTGATAATGATTTCCCACAAAGTTTTCAAAGTTACCTATAAAAATATCTTTGTTGTGAAAACTGCGGGGGTCTTCATGAGACTTTTCAGTGTCAACCGTTGAACCAAAATTTCTATGAAGCTAATCTTTGCTATAAATCTGATTATTCTGGTTTTGACCAATATCAACCCCGCGGTATGCTGTCATTCATCAACCTCCTCAAGAAACGAGTGTGCAGGCAAACAAACCTTTTTAAAGAAGTTTAATCGTGTATCTTTTAGAGAAACGTCAAAGGTTTTATTGCTAGCTTGGGAGAAATTTTTTGAAATTAAGCATGCTTGTAGAGAAAAGCAACATCAACCAGAGGATTTACAAGAATTTCTTCATAAACTTCTTAAAGATTTGCAAATGATAAGTGAGGAGCTGGCAGATTATATTAATACTCCGAACTGGAATTGTCCTGCCTTCTACGAAGATGATGACGAGGAGTATACTATTGCAATCACACTCGTCTTACCAACCGAGGAGCCCGATAACTCTCTTAGTATGGGGGACGAGCATCTTAGCACTATTCCAAAAACGGAATCGGACAAATTAATAAAGTCTATTGTTGAGAACCTTGTCCCAATCCCAAGTGAGTTCGAGGATTTTTCTAATATCGAAAGTGAGTGTGATGTGCCCGTTTGTGATAATTTTATAACTTTCTCTAATCCTCTCTTTGATGTTGACGATGATTTTTCCTCTAGTGACGACGAGTTATTTTCTGATGAGGACGTTCCGAAGGAAATTTATTCAAACCTACTTTCTGATGAAGAAATCATTTCTACTAAGATAGATCCGCATCAATTTAATGCTGAGTCTGATCTTATAGAATCTTTGCTTAATCAAGATACTTTGATTATTTCTTCTCCTAATATCGATTCTCTTCTCGAGGAGTTCTCCGGTGAACTCGCTCATATCGATTTAATTCCACCAGGAATTAATGAAACCGACTTTGATCCTGAGGAAGAAATTCGTCTTGTTGAGAAATTTTTATATTCATCTCCTCGACCTCCGAAAGAACTAAATCCTGAAGTTTCTGATGCTGTAATCGAGTCTTTCTCTCCATCTCCTATCCCCGTTGAGGATAGTGACTCTCTTATGGAGGAGATTGATATTTTTCTTGCTCTGGATGACTCGATACCACTGGGTATTGAGAATGATGACTATGACTCTGAAGGGGATATCCTTTTCCTTGAAGAATTGCTTAGCAATGATTCCCCTTCACTTTACAAAGAGCAAATTAGTGATTCAAATTTTTTGGCTTAAAAAACCTTAAAGTCTTCATTTTTATTGTTCCTATAGGGTTAGTAACACTAGTTGTACAAGAATTTTTGCTAAAAACCATTAAAAATCGTGCCTTTTTGAGTTTTGAAAATTTGAGTTTCGTAGCTGTTGGAACCGAACGAGGAGAACCGAACTAGCATATTCTAGTTTGAACCGAACGAGCATTACTCAAGTTGGAACCGAACGAGTTCTTTCCTAGTGACAACCGAACGAGTTCTTTCCTAGTGACAACCGAACGAGTTCTTTCCTAGTGACAACCGAACGAGTTCTTTCCTAGTGACAACCGAACGAGCTCTTTCCTAGGGACAACCGAACGAGTTCTTTCCTAGTGACAACGAGTAGGATTATTTTAACGAGACCGAGAACGAGTAGGAAATTTACCGATACGAGTAGGACACAACGAACGAGTAGGATCGAAACAAGTCGGATCCGAACGAGTAGTCACTGTAGAGTTGGACGAACTAGCTCATTTTCTGTCAATCCGAACTGTGGAATCCAAATTTAATTTATACTTACAAACTCATTTTCTAAATTATACGGTCTTAGTTTCTTTGACTTGTAAATTCCGTGAAACAACCCACTTGTTTTCCCGGTTTTGTCTAAGAATTGTTTAAAATACGTGTAGTTTACATTTCAAGCTCAACAATCAACAAAACCAAACACAATTTCTTTCTACCACCATTCGATCAATTTGTAATCTTTTTTGTTACCACAATGCGCATCTTGCGGAATTAAGTCGACTTTCTTCTCTGGAAGGTGACAACAAACCACCGATGCTTGAAAAACACTTGTATGATTCATGGAAAAGGAGAATGTAACTGTTATATGTGAATAGACCACATGGAAAGATTTGATTCTTGTTCTGTTGAAAAAGGACCACTTGATTTGGCTTCAATCACGGAGATGGAGAACAAGGTTAAGGGAATATGTTGAACTAACTGCCAGCTGAAGCCATTCAAGCAGATTGTGAAATTCAAAGCAATAAACATCATTCTCCAAGGCCTACCTACTGAAAATCTATGCTTTATTTGGTGAGTCAACAATCGTGTGGGAAAAGATCTTTGGCTAGAAGATTAAACTGCTTATGCAAGGAACGTCCTTATCAAAACAAGAACGTGAGTTGCAAGCTGTATGATGAATACGCTAAGTTCACTTACAAGAAGGAGAACTAGCTACATGAGTACACTTGAGGTTCACTCTGTTTCTCAATATATGAACACTACAAGATGCATTGGAGCAAGTTTCTAGTTAACACAAGTTCTTAAACATCTTCTGATGAATGGAGCAATTTGTTACTGTATGTTAAATTGGTCACAAGTCTTGCACACTTACTATGTGATCAGCTTCATGCTTTCCTGCAAAACATGAAAGACATGCAAATGAGATCTGTTCGTTTGTTGCATGCACGCAACCGATCCTATTGCTTTAGTTGCATCTCTCCTATTTACGCAGCAGCTTATCAATCTCATTAACACACTCAACTACTATGGTCTATTGCCTCAACTGCATGTTTCACCTTTCAGTCTTCACAGTTTGTTACACCTTATCAAACTCAACAATTCACAACCAATCAATCAACACCTCTTTCAATTACTTATCCATCAAATGAGTACCAATCCACCGGTCACCACAACGTTTATTCTCCATAACCATCAATCCCACAATTGGAATATGCTCCCACAGCCTATCAACAGCAACAATAGGATTTTCCCAACCAGACTCCAGTCTAGTTGTTCCAGTGTTCCAGAAATGCGATGATCCAATTGATGCAATTAATCACATGATGTCATTCTTAACTGCTGTTGTCACATCCCGGTATCCTACTACCAACAATCAGCTAAGGACTTCGTCAAACCCTCGTCAACAAGACTACATCTATGATGGAAAAGTAACGATGCACCTGTTCAGGGGAATGTACACAAACTACTTCAATGCTTGCTGGAACAACAAGAAAAAATACACACCTGCCGTGCAAAGTATGGTAGCAACTCACGGGGAAACTAACGGACTGGTTAATTGTTACTATTGCAAAGGGGAGGGTCATATTGCCAAGCAGTGTACTAAGCCCAAGAGGAAAAGGGATGAAACATGGTTCAACGATAAAGTGTTGCTGGTTCAAGCTCAAGCAAGTGGTAAGCATTATCAGAGAGATATAGCATTTTTGGCAGATCTGGACTTCCTGACATTAACCCTTCTCAGACAGTCATCACCCACAATGCGCTTTTAAGCCCGATGTTCTGGATGCCTAGATCTTGATTGTGATGAAATCACTCAGCCAAGATTGCTCTTATGGCAAAAATTGTCCAAGAATGGCTCAGATGCACTCACTGAGGTACTCAATCCAGCTAATCTGACTTATGATTTATTTAATCAAAGTGAGCAGATAATGACAGTTTCTGAACAGTCTAATGATGTGAGTCAGTCAGAAACTGAAATAACTAGTGATAGCAATATCATTCCTTATTCTCTCAGTACATTGTGTGAAAGCAAACAGAAACTGTCAGAATTCTAACTCTTCATGACAACAAGATGTTCATGATATATCTATGTTTGAACAATTAAAATACCCAAGTGACGCACTGTGCAAACAATGTTAATTTGGATATAAAAGTGACAATCAAAGCTACTTGACTACCGAGCTTAACAGATATAAATGAAGAGGTTAAAGATTTGAAAGAAATGCAAAAATGTTGGAAAACAGTTTTTAGGGGACAAATGGAGTATAGTTATGCCGAGATTGTTTACGTCCTTAAGCAAACAAAAAAAATCTTTTGAAAAGTGCAAGAAAAAGATTCTTTAATGAAAACAGTTTCTGATCTCAAAAATGATTTAAAAATGGAAGAAAACAGAAATGTTGATAGAGAAATTGCTTTAGAAAAGAAAATTAAGCAACTTGATAACATCATTTTCAAAAGAGGTCAATCTGCGCAAACTGTTCATATGCTTACTAAATCATAATCTGTTTTATGATCATTCCACGTAACAAGCTATCGGTTTTGAAAAACCTTTCTATCTGAAGAAAGCTAAGGAGTCAAGCATACTGTTATGTACGGGAAATACATTCTTAAATGGATAATATGTGATTCCACGATTCTGATGAAACATTAATGCTTTGTGTAAGAGGTCGTTCAAAAATGCTCTTTTGAAAGAACCAAGATCTATTGTTTGAAATAACATTAGTGAACACGTAACCAATCAATTATGCCATTCTTATATGATTCTACAAACGATTTGTTCGGGCAATCTGATTTATATTGTGAACAGAACTAATGGAAAAGTGGATTTGGTCCCAATCTTTTAGACCTACCTCATTCTTCAACAATGTCATAAAATGAGGTTCCAAAAAGAACTTCCTCAGTAAGTATGGTGATTCCTAGCCTTGAAAAAGCTCAATACGCTATCTTAACTGGCTTTGATCAAGTTGTCAAAGGAAAGAAACCACTGCCACAGCTAATTACTAAGGGCACGTGGGGGTTTGAAACAATCAAAGGCTGTTTTCGAGATGAAATATTTCCATTTATAAAGAATTAAAGATATCTTCATAAACTTCAACAATATTGGTTGAAGGAACTTTACCGATGTCAAAAAGTCTTTATCAATTGGTAACAGCGTGTCAGAACAAACATTCGCTTGTGTCCAATAATTTCGAAGTTATAATGAAAACAACTGTATTTGAGTGAAAATGACACGTCTATTAGTCCTGCCATTGATAATGAAATTTGTAAAAACTATTGTGAATTTATCTCTGATTGAAGGTTTGTAAAAATGTGTACATGAATGTCATATGTGTCTTGAACTCAAGATGAGCTTCTCAATAAAATGGATTTTGTGGATAATGATAACTTACGAAATCTTTGTAAAGATGGTTTTACGACTATAGATTAACCTTGGATTCACTTTTGAAGCTGAATTCTCAACTTTATCAGGGAAATTTCTTCAACTAGAAATAGTGTTTTAAATCAAAATGCTCCAAATTTTACTCAGTTGTTTGAATTAAGTGAATTGAGAGCTTAGTCTCAAGCAAAAGACACAGTCATTGTCAAGTTGAAAGAGCAAATTAAGTCCTTAAATGGAAATGTGGATGATCATAAAGTCAAAATGGGACATGGAATGAAATTGAGATCTAACATTGAATTGGAAACATAGAGTGACAAAACTTGTGGCTGGACTGAGCATTTGAAACAGACTTATAAGCAAATTTAAGACTCGACTACCCAAATCGTGTTCAATCAAATTAAGAACAGTGTGATGCGTTTAATCCAAGCAAGTCAATATAAAGTACTGGTAATTTCTATTTAAATGCAAAAACTTTAGGAGCAAGGGTTTGGTTATAACAACCCTAAAAAATGAGTTTAAGGAAACTTAAAGGAAAAGCTGTAGTTAAGGGAGGCTATTGAAACCCACTCTGTTGATCCATTGTCGTCTAAGGATAATTTGGAACATATCACGCCTATAGTTGTTGAATAAAAGGTACTGCTTAATTTCATATTTAAACCACCACTCTCCAGGAAAGAAGCTTTGGTCCTTAGGTTATTAGTCGAACATGTTAATGTAATTATCCTCTCGATTCACTTTTAGAGTCTGCCCTTTAGGTATACCAAAGTCTTTCCTGGTTTGCTTTACACATAAGATAGATCTTGCCCTCAGCATCAAACACATTTTGTCCTCAAATAGTTGAAGATCAACACCAGGAAAAAGGACAAGAAAGTTAGGTTTGCTGAATCACTCACATCCACAGAAAACACAAAAACAGACTCGACTTCGAACATAGTTTCTAACACGCCTATGTTGCATTCTACAGAAGTAAGACTCTCTACTAGTGCTTGCGGATCACAGCCTTCAGGCAATACCAGGAATGATAGGATTCCACAAACACCAAGTAGTAATTCGAAGAATAAAGTAGAAGCTCACCCTAGGAACGTAAAAATCTAGGTTTGAATAAAAGGAACTGTACTGTTAAAATTATTGGTTTAGCGTCTGTTGCAGAATTCCAAGAAAAAGAGGATGAGTTTCTGATTATGTCTGTGATAACAGTAATGAATTGCAAGTCTTCTGATAATTTGTGTGTTTCTTAATTCTATGAACTAGTTGTGAATTTCGTGCTAACATAAGCAGCATAAAATCTAGAAGCTATTGGAAAAACAACAGGCAAAGTGTTCAATTCAGATAGGACTAATATTTGGAGACTACGGTCGGACCTTACTGATTGTGGAAATGTGTGCCCTTTAACTAGGGAAATATTACCACTACTAATGAAGTGCCCTCTAGGTAAACAATAAGTTCTTGACTCTGAATCACCCAAACCTGTGGATTAAATGGTATACTCAAGAAACCTAGAAGAAATAAAATATAAGAGTCGTTAGCAAAACTAAGGGTTTTTAAGCCAATGGTCTGCTAACAAACAGGAACCCAAGTAAATCCCTGGGGATCCACAAAAACCATTTCCATCTATTCTCTGAATGAATGCAATGGTTGTCCATAAATCGTTCCTCTGGTATTGGGATTTCCGGTTTGCTCGAAGCACATGACCGGAGATCGCTCTTCAGCTCACCATTTCATCAGTAATCTTCTTGGGTACAGTTAAATTCGGGAAATGATCATGTTGCAAAGGATAATGGGTTTTGGAGACTATCAGATTGGGAATGGTACAATTTCCAAGGGTTTATTACGTTGAAGGTACTTGGGCATAATCTATTTTCTGGGGGACAAATTCTGTATTCCATCTCGAAGTGGCTTTTCGTTAAAACCAACAATGCTTCATTCGTAATATAGACGGTGTTGAATTTATTGACGGGATCTCGAGGGGACAATCTTTATACACTCTCACTAGGGATAATATGTTTGGCATCCTCTCCCATTTGTCTTTTTGTCAAAGCATCTAAAACAAGTCCTGGTTATAGGGCATCGTGTCTATCTCACTTGAACTGAGAAGTGAGAGTGCTATTAATCATCTCAGATATGATTCCCTGTCCCTCGCGGCCTCCCCACGCTCCTGTGTCCGAGGTTCTCCCTAAGCTGCAGTGAGACGCTTGAGATGTACTCACTTATGTTTGCTATGTGCATTAGGCAAACAGTTCAAAGAAACCCCACAAACCTAAATCTAGAGGACACCAAATCTCGAAGAAAAACCTCTGTATTTGCGATGATAATATGGATCTGTGTGGTGTGTGTGTATGCGTGTCGCAGAGCGCGCTCACTCTCGCGGAAAGAAGTACTCCTCGTTTATTTGTCGAGATGTATGAGTGTGTGATATTGCATGGGTAAAATGTTTGCGATCAAAAGATGAGGCTCTCCAGCTATTTATTATCACCTTTGAAGATGATCCAGTACGGCTTTAAGGAAAACAATTCGTCGCATCAGAACGATAATGGAAACTGAGTTTGTTAATCGATATTGCGTGAATATTATGAGAGGTTGCATCTCTCAGAAACATCAGTTTGCAACGCTCTCCACAGCAAAAACGGTGTTTTTTGTTGTTGAAAGACGAAATCGTACGCTAATTTGAAAGCAGCCCGCACTATGTTAATTTATGCCAAAAGCTCTTTATTATATGGCAGAAGCATGCGGTTGCACAAGCCTGTTATACCCAAAATCGTTCATGATAACCGTCGTATCGTCACGATTAAAACACCATAACGAGCTTTTACAACCAAACTTCCCGAATTTTATCGTATCTACATGTGTTTGGTGCACTTTGCTACCCAACGAATGATAGTGAGAAATTTGGGCAATTTTACAACCAGGCTGGATATTGGTATTTTCATTTGGATATGACACCCACGAAGAAAGGCATTCGGATTGACAAAAGACGTACCCAGACAAATAAATTGAAAACCATTCATGTTGATTTTGAGAGCTGACGCGATGGCTTCTGAACACAAACAGTTCGGGACCCCGCTCTTCTATGAAATGAATCTTGTGCGTTTCAAGTCAGTTCAGGATGTGCCATAAACCCTCTTCTTCAACACCTATTTGTAACACCTTCGAGATTCTGACTGGGATTTGTTGTTTCACCACATGTTGATGATGTCATTAATTCCCGCCTTATGGTGTTTTACAAGCACCAGAAGTCATTGTCCTATTCCTGAAGCAGTTGCACTGAACATTGCTATGTACAACTGGCCTCACCTTCCTCAACTAAGGTGATCAAGATGCACCATCTCCAGTAAACTCTGCATAACAACCTAGAAACTCAAATCCTATTATTTCTCATGATGTTGAAGAGATAATCATGAAATTGATGTTGCACATACTGGGTAATGATCGATACTTCGGTATTCCAATTCCAGATGTTACTTCTGATCTATCTTCATCATCGACGATTATTCATATAATTGTGCCTCCCGTTCACCTAGTTTCTGAACACAATAGCAATATGGGGCGTAGGATACCCACTTGAGAATATATAATCGGTGCTCTCGGACAGACAGTTTTCCACACGACTTCAACTCCATGAACAAGCCTCTATTCTGCTACTATGATGCCTTTCTACAATAAGTTAACCAAGAATACAAAAGGACGCATTACCTCAAGCATTGTTGGGACTTGAAGTATGCAAGTGGTACTTCTATGCAATTTGTACGTCTGTTAAGGTTTTGGGAACTTGTTCCTCCTCCTGACAAAGCATTTTGTCAGCTGCTTAAGTGGATTCTATAAGTAAAGCTTGATGAGTTAGGAGGAATTCTGAAAATAAGGCTCGGTTGGTCGCTCGTGGTTATCGGCCAAGAGGAGGGTACGATTTCAAGAGTCAGTCATCCGGTTGCAAGATAGCAGGCTTATACGAATTTTTTAACGTTTGTGCTTCACTTGATCTTGGTCATCTATCAATGGATGGGTGAAAGACTGCGTTTCTGAACGTTAAGATGCGAGAAGAAGTTTATGTTAGCAACCGGAACGATTTGTGGTTCAGGACAAACCTAACTACGTTTCTACAAGCTTATGAAACTCTTTATGGGTTTTGAAACATGCTCCAACGTGCGTGGTATGATATCGTTGTTCTCATTCTGATATCAATGACTTCTCCAAAGGCTCAGTGGATCCTACTCTGTTCATCCGTAGAGAAGGCAACGAACTTCTACTGGTACAAATCTATGTCGATGATATTATCTTTGCTGCATCTACTCCTGACCCCTTCCTGAACTGTGTGATCTATTCGCTAAAATAATGTGTTCAAAATTCAAGATGTCGATGATGGGTAAAATCTCATTTTTCTTAGGACTACAAATTTCTCAAAGTCCCAGAGGCATCTTCATAAACCAATCTAAATATGCTCTTGAATCACTAAAGAAATATGGCTATGAATCTTGTGACCCAGTGGATACTCCTATGGTGGAGAAGTCCAAACTAGATGAGGATAAAGAAGGGAAAGCTGTAGATCCATCACACTATCGTGGTATGATTGGCACCCTCCTTTATCTTATAGCCAGTAGACCTGACCTACAATTTGCTATATGCATGTGTGCCCGGTATCAGGCTCGGCCTACCGAAAAGCACTTAAATGCGGTAAAAAAGGATCTTTCGGTATCTAAAAGAACTGTACAGCGGGTCTTTGGTATCAAATGGGATTCTTCTTTTGCTACTTTCAGCTTTTTGCAGCTGCAGATTGCTGCTGTTTCAAGACACACGCCGTAGCACATCTGGCAGTATACAACTTTTGGGTGATAGACTTGTAAGCTGGTCGTCTAAAAGGCAGAAAAGCGCTGCGATATCCAGTACGGAAGCTGAATATATTGCTTTGTCCGGATGTGTGCTTACAAAGTCTTTGGATGAGATCACAACTTACCGACTTATGGCTTTGTTTCATAAAATTCATGTACTGTGGATAACAAAGCGCTTTGCCTTGTTGCTGCAACAACGTTTAACATTCCAGATCCAAGCATATAGACATCAGGTTTCACTTCATCAAGGAGCATGTTGAGAATGGTGTGATCGAACTTTACTTTGTCAATACGGAATATCAATTGGCGGACATCTTCACTAAAGCTCTTGCGTAGAAAGAATTGGAATTTTTATCAACAAGCTGGGATATGCTAGAGTTTTACGCCGGATACTCTGATACAACGATTGGCAGATGAAGTTGATGAAGCTAGTGGTCGGTTTCCTATTCATATATTCCTGTTAAAATAAGTAAAATACATTTAAAATCATAAAAAACACAAAAAGATTTTTATTTTCATTTTTATTTTTTAAAATTTATAAAACAAGAGGATAAAATATAAAATCAGAAAAAACAAAAGATTTTCTTTTATATGAACTTTTCAAAAACAATACAAAATTAAATAATGAGAAAAATTGTCAAAAGATGTTTACACTGGCATTGTCTTCTTTGAAATCACGATTACTTTTACGGTCTTAGGATATGTCATTCAAACATATGATACAAGCCTGTAAATGAGTTCTCGAGCAGAAGTTTCAAATGTTTTTCAAAACATGCCACATGGCTTGCTATTATTTCTGATAGTAACCCGCTTTTCTCCTTGAGGAAAACATGTCGTCTTAAAGACAGTTGTTCCTAACAACGGGAATTTATTCTCGGGCATGGTCTACTTTATGACCATGCAAAGGCTTGTGATTACTTTGCATCACAACCCGTGCTTCCTATATTTCCATAAGTGTACGTTTTCGTGCATTTATGGTATAAAAATAAGAGAAATCTTATTTTTGTGGAAAAAAGTTGTCTTCGTAATGGAATTAGTGTGGTGTTCAGTAATCACAAAAAGTTTTTTCATAAGGGACAATTCGACTTCTCAAACAATGACAACAGCTCTTTAAATAGAAAAAACGGATCAGTATTTAAGGGGAGAATCGTCATCAGTAATCTTTTAAACGTATTTCAAAAGAAGTCACGTAATTATCGGTATAAAGTTTGTTAATAATGATGGATCAAATTTAAAGGGGAGTCTTAAATGATTTTAACCTACAAAGCTATAGATGTCATGTGCTTAAAAGCTTTATGACTTATTGCCAACTTAAGACTTAGTTGAATTTCACGGAATAGATTAAGCCTTTATAATTCTTTGAACCATGATCTCGGAGTATATTTGGTACTAGGTTTGCTGATTCCGAGTAATCGAGAAACAAGCAATGGGGAAGGAATAGATATTCAAGAAAGTTATTGAGTTTACACGTGTAGAATCATAACCTATTCTTATTTTAGGTCATTCCGGGAAGACAAATGTCTTTACCCGAGAGAAAATCAGTGTTTAACTTGTTACTTTCGGGTGCACTATTTCAACTACATGAGGGTAGAGATATCTTGTGAGTTTAAGTATGCAACATTTAAGATACTAGGGGGAGTGTTGTTTGAAGATTTATTTCTAGGTGAGAAGATTGTTACTGATTCAATAAAGGCTTCCTTAAACGGTTTAATCACTAAGCTTATTCTTAATAAGAAGTAGAAATATGTGATAAAAGTGGTTCAACATAGGCTGACAGAGAGTAGTTTCCTTAAGTTGAGTCAGTATTCTGCACAGAAGAAATGAGTACATTTAGGACTTAATTGACTTAGGTGTTTCCATTTCGACTACTTAAGAAGGAATAATTGTGATATCCGGGACTTAGTTGACTTTGGTGTTACAATTTATATCATGACTATCCTGAAGAGAGAAATGCGCTCATCCAGGACTTAATTGACTTTGGTGTTGCGGTTTCGAGTTAATTGTGCACTTCGGATATCTGGGCTTTATACATCAAGACTGCTTGATGCGGCTTCTAGAAAGGTTGAAATCTACTCAGATAAGGAGTTGCTGGTTTTGGGGAGAAACAACTTCAACCCGACCACCAACCTCACTAAGCTTCAAAGTTACAATATGTATTTGAATCCGTTTTTATCCTCGAAGTTTTAATGCAAGATTTCATAACTTGGAAAGAAAGTTGATTAGCTAACGCTTAAAGAGTGCTTGATACAAAGAAACATCAGATGTCAACCTCTTGATAAGAAAGCAGGTTTATGAGGAGCTTAGAACGTTTGTTGGTGGAGATTGTACGAAGGAGACCTACGGCTGCATTCAAAAGAACCATATGATTCTATCATATGATGTTCTCATCATTCAGGTCAAACCTCGTATATAATAATCTTGTGAATATATAAAGTGTAGACTTAATGGTGATAATAAGGAGTGCTCGAGTACAAAATTTTCAAGAATTTCTTAGTAAATTCAAAATCTTTCAAATTATTGTACTCAACACTGTCTTATAAACCCTCAAACGTTGAGGGGGAGCAATAATATGTTCCATTATGCTAGAATATATCATTTTGTCCCCGAACGGTTAATCAATTGATATCCAAAATATCAAGGGATTAACATTTTGGATAAGGGGAGAAAATGTGATTAACCTGGACTTAATGTATTATTGAAAGATGTGATCAAATAAAATGGACTCAATGCACTCTACACTTAGCATGTACTACGATTACGATACACATGTTAAGGGGGAGCTTTTTAGTGATGATGAAAAACTCTCAAAGTGTAAATCTTTTGATATTTATAACGAAACACTTTGATTGAAACTTTTCATTGTTTTGGTGGATCGTGATAAATACCCAAAAGACCAGACCATGTTCTTAGTAATTTATGAAGTTATAAGGCGGGTTAAGTATATGTATTCAGATCCCATGATCCAGCCAGAACCGAGGGATCTACCCAGGGATATCCACTAGTTAGTGTAGAAGTCCTTAGGTATGATTAAAAAGGAGAAAAATGGTAGAGAATTAGGGAATTATTGCCGATGAGATGGAGCTATCATGGAAAACAAAACACAACAAGGTGGTTAGTTTCTGAAGTCTTGGTAAGCATTGGATGGGGAGGGGGTTTGGGGGGGGAGAATGAAAAGAAATGTAGGATAAAGGGTTGAAAATAAAGAAGCCCTCCATACACTTAGGTAGAAACGGGTCAATACATATGCTGTCCAGAAACACTCGGTGTAGTCTGACATTGAAGACAGTCATGGACCCAGTGACGCTATGCACAACCCTCCCTAGCCACTCAAGGTCTCTCAAAAGACTCTTGTTTCATTTCTCACGGAAGGTTTACACGCTCTCTATCGACTTTCTCACTCCGAGTTTTAGTTGATTTTGTAAAATTGTGGCAGTCTGCTCTAGCCTCCGATCATAAAATTAAAAGTGCTACTATTAAGGTCTAGAGGCAAAATGAGATCATCCATTAATTCATTAGGAACACTTATCAATTTAGCTTGTTATCTCAACAACGTGAATATCAGTATATATAATTTAGAAGTCCTACGCAAGATTCTTGTGATTTTGCCAGAACATCCGAGTGATACTTAGGTATTCACAATGAAGATGGAAATCCTGCTTGAGCCAACATCAAACAAGCTCATGGTAGGTAACTTGTGCGATTCTTTATGAATCAAACTTGTGAACATCTGGGAAAAGAAACGTTTGGTGCGGATTATATATGATATCAAACTTGTTCCAGGTAAGGATCAACGGTTGTTAATGAATTTTTGAAATGCTTAAACACTCTCGGTGTGTCACAAAAAACAATTTTGTAAGTTGTACACCGATTGATTTTAAATCAATTTTCTATAATCAATCTCGAGTGATGATTAGTAAACTCCTGGGGTTCACTTTATCGTTGCTGTATGCTTTGAGACGTTACGATAATTGAGAACTTGCTTGAGTTCGATGATTTTAATAACTTTATGTGTTAGAAAGATTCAATACTACAGCTGGAAATCCTGTCAAGAAGATTCTTCTTAAATTGAATCTATCTGATCACAGGTCGATCCTCACGGATCTGAAGGTTACTCCAACCAAACCTGGGCGAATGACAAAGCCATATTCGTCCCCCCGCTTTATTGCTAACTGTTTTATGCAGGCTATTTAAAGATGGTGGTGGAGGTTCCTGATTCCAGCTGGCTCACAAGATCCATAGCCACATGCTCATACCCGACCGACAAACATAAAGACATCATGAAAGCTCAAGTACATGTTTCAAGACTTCCGCTACTCTGATACCGCACATCTTTCTCGAAGTGACGAAGTGTTAAAGTTAAAGAATTTCAAGAAAGATGCAACATTAAAGCTTTCCAAGTCATCAAATTAAGAATGGTATGAGCATGTCGGTCCAGAAGTCACAAGTCCACAAGATGGCAAAATCTCAAGATGGCGAAGAGATTATGCTTGGTTGATGATCTCAAGTTGCTCAAGATCACAATGTCAAATACAAGTTCAAGGAACAAGCTCAATCCTAAAGTCAATGATCACTACAACATATTCACAAGAGAAAGTCAAGAGTACGAGCTAAAGACTAAAGATAAAGCATAGTATGCTAGGTTTAAAGTTTTTTAAATTGGAGTGACCTCCCTTAGGGGGAGATTGGGGGGAAACACAAAGTGTCGGGTCACTTCCAAGTAGATAACAGTTTAGCTCGTAGTTATGTAATGATTGATTAGTAATCTAGTCCGGCTCCATAGACCCAATGGGAAGCCCGAGATAGAGTGTAATGGGCGGCCTATAGGACATATAGAGAGCCCTCTCCTAGCCTTGGAGAGGGTTGGTTGTTGGTTGTTCCATTTTACCAAATTTCATTTTATACAATTCATCCATTTTCCATCCAATCTCTCTCTAACATCACAACCCACATCTCACTATTGTTCTTGGTTTGATCATAAGATTACTAGAATTCTTCAATATTCTTCGTGAGAAATTACTGAATATCAATCTTCTTATTGCTAAGATCGAAGGATTAAAGGACAATCCCACTCCATCTACTGATTCTGTACTCAAGTCTCCCTCCTCATTTCCTAACTCTTTCTTGGAGGAGACCGACACTTCTGATAATTCTTTACTCGAATCTGAGATTTTCTGCTTTGATATGGAAGAGAAAAGTAGTGGCAATCCCACTTCTCATTCTGATTTAATCTTCTTCAAGGATTATGAAGCGATATCAGTATATTTAACACGCAACTGAGACCTGTAGCGACATGCCATGATTCTCTATAAAATTTCATATCTCTCGCCCTCGCTCTGTGGTGGAGGATATTGTTTAACAATCTACAAGAGTGAACTTTACGTTCATATGCTTAATGGTCCCCACCCAACCCTCCCTTTAACTGGATTTCGGACTTCGCTCCTCTGATTGATTCCCTCGGATCGATCTTGAGTTTCTTTTCTTTCGGAACTAGAACATGATTTTCGATCCAGGGGATATTATTAGATGTCCAACAAGAGATTTTCTTCACTGTTGAGTGTCTATCTCATTCATCCGTGATCCTCTTTCTCCAGTGTTTGACACTTTGCTCCCATTTTCATCCGAAAATGAGGAAAAGGTTTTCAATCCTGGTAGTCTTTCTTCAAATGAGGAAAATCTCCTCACCTCTTATCTCATCGGGGCTTTAATCCTTCAAAGATCATTTCTTGATTTTTCTGAGAAGCCGATGTATGATTCTGGAGGGGACATTCCTACGCCTTGGACTGTTCCGTTTTCCATTTCTTTCCTCCCTTGACCAACTCAAGTATGGTGGGACGAGCTCGTACAAGCCTTTGTGACTCATTATTAAACAAGCGCTTCGTGGGTGGCAACCCATGCTTATCCTTATATATTTATAATATTAGTAATGAATAAGTATGACGTGAGGAGGTTCGCCTACTTCTTATCCGCGGCGCGCGCGCGCGCGGTTTTGTGTTGTATGTCCAGAGAGACTAGTTGCCCCGGATTTTAAAGACTCTCGTACTCGTGGTTTTGTCCTTCGTTCACTCGAGCTTCAATCCTTAGCATGATTATGGGAATCCAATATCCTAAATCTTATCGACTAACGTTCATCTTTGAGCATACCTAATAAACGGATTTATATTTACGTATAAACCCTTCTTAAAATATTGAGGACAATGTTTAGTTCTAGTATTGGGGGGGATATATCGATTTGATTGTGCCTGCAGTCGTTGTTTTCACGTAATCCCGTTTTTACCACCAAAATACCAAAAAAATGAAAAAATTTAAAAACTTCCAAAAATAAAATAAGTGTTTTGTCACAATGTTCACTTTCCTGCTGGGTATAATAAGAATAAATTTTGACTCGATCGAGCGTGTTGAGCTCTTAGCTTTGTCCCTTAACCGTTATAAACTTGACTAAGCATTCGCGGATCTTTTTATTAAAGATTTTAAATTTGCGAAGAACGAGAAATGATAGAGTTAATTATGAGTTAGATGCTAAGCAAGGATTAGTTGGAAATCTTAAGAGCTCATAAGTGTAGTTTGTGGCTTTTTCTCCCATAAGCTTCTAACCGGACTAATAATACGTGCTCTTTTCAAAAATTAAACTTAAATCAACGATTTTTGAAGTATAGTCGATAACAATAATTTATTTAGTCTTAGTTCAAATTTATACTTAAATTTTCTAAAAAGAAATTTTCTCTATATCGTGGTAATATAAAAAAAATGATGAAAAATAAGGTAATAATAATAATAAAAACCGTGGGCTAATAAAAGTTTACTGCATCTTGCCGGCTCACAACCGATGTTGCAGTCTTCTAAATAAGGCACATAGTAATTATCCGAGACTGATAAAAGTTTGCTGCATCTTGCCGGCTCACAACCGATGTTGCAGCCTTCTAAAAGGTCGAGGATTTCCTTAGTTTAAAGGATGTATAATTATATTAAGTGTAATATATGTGATTTAATAAATATAGGGAAAATCTCTTTTTCTTAAATTTAAATATGCTTTTGAACTAAGACTATTTCATTTTAACTTGTGGTTTTTCTAAATGAATTGTTTTACGGGAAGCCTAAGAGTTTTTGAAACCAAAGGTCCATGAGTTCCGATACTATTCTCTGTGGGGTGTCAAAATCTTGGTCACCTAAGCCGGTCTCGGCTGGGATGTGCCGAGAAGAAAGTCGCTAAATAGAATGATCTCGCCTTCTAAATCATAATTCTTGGGTGGAACGTAAAGCATAGAAATATTGCAATTTTCTTAAAAGAGGTTGATCCATGGTTAAAATTCAAAATAAAACATTGACCTAAGATATAATAATTGTCGGGAGTGAAAAGTTTCACAAGTTACAAGTATGAGTAGTGTTAGCATCTTAACTTTTATTTAACGGTGATTTCGTTTTTAAGCTTGGTTTGGGACAAGTAAAAAGTCGGGAACGATGAATTTATCTTTTTAGGCATTTTAGGATTGAAGTGCTTCTTGTTCTATGACCCTAATGGTTATGAAAATAACGAAAGTCCATACATTCTAGTTAGTTGCAAAAAAGAAAAATGAGAAAAAGGAAAAAAAATATATGTGTGGTACTTAGTGTAAATATTTAAAAATGGTCAAAACGGGGTTTTCAAAACTAATGATTCTTTAATTCCCTTTGATAAACACTTAGCTACTTTTTGAGGTAATTAGTCGAGAGGGATTGAGATTCTTGGTTTTCTAAAGTGTTTACTTATGGCATTGCGTGAGGACACGGCAATATCTTAGTATGAAGGATATTGGTATGTGCTTAATTACACATACCTTTTACCTATTAAAACGAGCCTAAATGACCAAAAACAGACATAAAATGCCAAATATATGCTTGTTTTGCTATTTATGATGTGTAGGTAACGGATATTCACTAAAGGACAAAATTAAAGGCAAAAACAGACAAAACCGAGCACGAGAATGGAGAGAGCGAGAACAGTTAAAGTCAAAGTCAAAGTCAACAAGTCAAAGACGAAGCCGAAACTGAGAAAACCTTATCGGGCCAACCTGACCTATCTTATTGGGCCAAGTCAGCCCAATAAACATGTAGAAGACTTAAGCTAACAAAGCTTAAGACCACTTTGGGCCTAAACATAAACAAAAAGCCCAACAAATTCTTTACATCATTAGTCCTAAATCAATTTCACCGTTAGTCCTTGGGGACTAACTGTGTTAGTCCTTAGGATTTACACCATTAGTCCCTATCATCCTAACTCCCTAACCCCGTTATCCATTTTTCTAAATAAGCTCAAAACCATTTCCCGCCAAACATCACTGTTCATCCATCCCTTTCACCTCGACCCTTGCTCCAACAAACAAAACAAAATCAAACCTCACTCAAAACCCCACCCCAGAAGAGGACACATCTACGCTGGCAATCCCTTGATTTCTGATTGGTGGAAGGGACATGGGACAAAATCAATGGTTGTGATTGCTAGACTTGGTGACCAAGATTATTTGATGGCTGAGATTGAAGACTTCGACCCTCTAACACAACAAACACAAGATCAAGACCCAAGCTTCTTAGTTTTGATATAAATAGTTTTAGGTTTCTCTTAAAAAAACTAATGTAATCTAGGGTAAGTTAGCCCCAACACCCTATAACTGCCAACACAGTTAGTCCCTACATCCTATAAACCTTTGCACCCTTAGTCCTTTTTCCCTAACCTCGTTAAAAAAATCAAACTAACAGTACCCCCAAATCCATTTCCCGCCAAACCCCCTCACACTATTCATCTCCTCTGTCACCCTGCTACCTAGGACGACAAACAATTCTTACCTATTCCCACAACCAACAAATCCAACAATTTAACCACCCCCAATGAAGACAGACAAATTGACACGATGGCAATTCCAATGAAAAGGTATTGGATTTGATCGGGACTTTATATCAAGCAAAAGGCTTGATTGTATCATGGTTCATTCAAAGAAACACAAAATGAAATCAAGGGCTCAGAATTGAAGGCTTGGAGAGCACTCACACAAGAAACACACCTACAAGGGCTCAAATGGCTATATAAGTGTGTGTGTTTTCACACAGTGAAGAGAGTCTTAAGTAATATTTAGAATAGCTTATTTATTGTATTTTTCAGCTTATTTTCAGTTTTAACTCAGCTTATTGTACTTTCTTTTTAAGTCTTGTAAATTTTTTTAAGTATCAATGAAATTTCATGTTTTATTGCAAAATTCTGTTTTTCCTTATGTTAATGAATTAAGATGGTGAAAATGTTCTAATAAGCTCTTATATAATCTGATTTTATAAAGCAACATAGACTTTTACATAGCTTTAAGCTTTTAAGCTAAATTCACTAAAAATCCACTCCTTAAATACCACATCTTATTTTGGAAGATAAGCTAGAAAGGGATGGGCTTATAGACTTTACTAGCTTGTTTTTAAACGTGCTAGAGCTTGTAGACAAAGCTCTTTTGAGCTTGTTGTCCCTGTTTTGAGCAAGGACTTTTGTAAGTTCTCTACTTTTAAGTTTTAGCTTAAAACTGTTTATTGCTTATTTCTGCTTATTTATGTCTTATTAGTGCTTATGTTTGCTTATTCTATCTTTTTAAATGCTTATCATGTTTATGTTTTAACTTTTATGTACTTTGGTTTGGATTTCATTGAAACTGCTTGATATGTGCCTTAATCTGCTTAATCTTGTTTGCTTAATTTAATTGCTTATCTCTTTGATTTAATTGCTTATTTGTCCTTAATTTACCTTATTCTCAATATGTTTTTAGATTTTTATAAGTTTTCCAAACATGTCATAGCTTAAAAGGGATTTTAGAAAGTTAAAGGGGTGTTTGGCACAAGCAGCACTAACTAAGGTTAGTGCTGTTTGAGTCATTTGTGTTTTAAATCCCAACTTTGTCAAGCTTATTTTAGTTGTTTTACTTAGTTTAAAAAAGTTTTTAAAGGTCAAAACTTATTTTCTAAATCTTTTGTAACAATGTCTTGAAACTGTGTTTCTTCAACTTACTCAAACTGCTTTCATTTGTGATTCAGTTCTTAAGTTGTTTTAAGGTTTTGTTTTTGCTCCATTTTGACTTCTATATGCATTAGAATAGAAGTCATAAGGTTTACAATTGTCATTTTTTGGTTTTGGGTCAAAACTGTCAAGCTTAGTTTTAAGTTTTAAAAAAGTTTAAACACCACTTTTCACGTTCAAATTTAGAGTAGTTAAAAGATGTTTTAGGTTCTGATTTTCATTACATAAGTTCTTTGGTGTATAAGCTTAATATGTTTGAGCTTGTTAAGGTATTTAAACATCATTTACTAGTTTAAAATTAGGGCTGCATAAGCCCTTTTGTCCTTTATAAAAACTTGAAAAAAAACCAAAAAAACATATTTTAGGGTAAACAGCCATTTTTATAAGTTATTTTCTAGCTTTGTAGTTATTCAAACTGCTTAATTTTTACTTTTTCTTATTCTTAGTAGTAGTAGCTTTATCTGTTTTTAGCTTTTAGACATTAGCTTATTGTTTTACTAGCTTAAAAAGTAGCTCAAAAAGTGCCATATAGGCTGTTTTGTTCTCAGTTTTAGCAAAAAGCTTATTTGGCTCTTTCAGCTCTCAACTTATTTTAAGTGCTTAATTGTTTGTTTAAATTTTCTTATTAGGTTAGGTTAAGGGTCTTTGTAGCTTATTTGACCTTAGGTTAAGCTTTTAGAAGCTTATTTGCAAATTTGAGTTTAGCACTAATGCCTTTAAGCTTTTAACTGCAATCTGTCCTTTAGCTTTCTAAGTGCCTTTCTAGCTTATTTGTTTGCTTATTTCTAACTATAAGTGCTTATTAGGTGTAGTTGCTAATCTGTTTTAGCTTATTTTGTTTTACCTTTGCTTATTGTGTTCAAAAAGCCAAACAACTTAGCCTTTTAGCCATTTAGCTTAAAAACCAATATTGTCAGTTTAAGTTAGCTTATTTCCAGCTTATTTTCAAGTTTTATAAAAAGTTCATTTTTTAAAGTTTTCCATTTTCGCTTATTTTATAACTTTTTAAAAAGAAAACCAAAAAAATGTTTTATAAAAAAGAGAGGCCACAGGGGTCGAACCTGTGACCTCCACACACCCAACGCTTTAACACCACAACACACTACCAACTGCCCTTGGGTCTTTTTCGTTTATATGTTTGCAACATTTAATACTTAACCCCTTTTTGCAGTTTAAGCTATAAGCCCTTTTAGGCTTATTTCCAGTTTATTGAAATAAGCTGGTTGACCCATTTTATTTTTTCTAGATTCTGCATAGTTCAAAGTACTTTTAGTAAATTTTTCAGATTTTTATAATTAGTTTAATATTTTTAATAATATTTTTAGGTTAAATTAGTTTTTAATTCATAAAAAATTAAATAAAAGTCAAAAAAATATAATTCTTTTTTCTAAAAATATTTTTAGTCATTCAGGACATTTAAAAATTAAATCTGAATTTGTAGGGTTAAATATTGGAGATTTAGGTTTTTAAAGCTCGGGTTTTGATCCCGTTATCGTTTTTCGTGTTTTAACTTTAATTGCTTTCGTTTTTAGCTTGCTTTTACTTGATTTTGCATATTAATTGTAGAAATAGAATCAAAAAATCATTGAATCACGCTATCACGAACTTAACCTCGATTTTTAATTCACGCCTCGTCAGGAAACGACCCGGGAAGGTTTTTTTGGATTTACTTTGGTTAAAAGTAATCTTTTAAAACCCTTACGGAATACTTACTCTCTCTCATTATTTGATATTTTGATTTTAATTATATATATATATATATATATGTATATTAAGTTATATATATAAGTATAATTAAGTGATTGAGAATCAATTTTTGGCGTTGCTGTCGGGGAGGTGTGTGCGATTATCAAGTGTACGTTTGAAGACCCTTCCCCGTGAAGTTATTACTTTCATTTATGAATATTTTCTTCTATTATCAAGTAATCAAAAATACCAAAAAAATTGAAAAAAAATAACAAAATCAACTGTTGTGTCACTTGTGAATCCGGCTCACCTTTAGATTACAAACTATAAGAGTGGTATAAGGAGGGTTGATCCGACGAACTTTGTCAAAATTCGTTGGTGAACCTTCTACGAATCATACTTCTACGATTCCAAAACGTCGTAATCGTAGACGTTCTATACAAAGAGTCGAACCGTGTTCTCTTGTAGAGACTCC
>BQNB010079532.1:5153-30213 GCA_026074375.1 Tanacetum coccineum | reverse complement strand
AATGGGTTGGATACGGCGTATTGGAGTTTTCTTAGAGTAGGGACCACGTTTCATATCTTCCAGAATATTCACATACTATATCTTCAATACGGCGTATTGGTCTTCTTTAGATACGACATATTGAGCTTGTTTCCTTTGTGGTCTTTGGTGAGTGTAGGCCCGAATACGCCATATCTTCCTTGATGGATACGGCGTATTGGTAGTCAGAATCATTAGTCTTCAAAATATCTTCGTTTAAGCTCCATAATGTGTGCCTTTTGCTAATATTCACCAAGTACTCCGTAATTACTGTAATTCTCAAATATAAATGATCAAGTAACAATTCTTTGCAATAATTATACAAAATGGGTTAATTACATGGGATAAATTATGCTATAAAATAGATGTTATTTGATGTCATCAAATATCCCCCCACTTGAATCCTACTTGTCCTCAAGTAGCCTTTAGAAGTTTATAAAAAATGTAACCCTAAGTATATTTTATGTTAAGCATTTATTTTATCTATTACAAGTACACAACCAAACACCTCACGAAATAGGAAGATGAAAACACTCAAATCACTCAACTAATCTATGTGGTAACATGTAACTAATTCGCTCAATTACTCGGTCGTGATGAGTATTCTATCATAAGCTTGGTAAGGATACACATCTCCACCGCTAAAGCTAAGGAGTAACAAGTTTATAAAGGTAAATATGGGTTTGTATGATAAGGCTTAGGGTTGATTACTCTAACTAATCTTTATCGATACCAATATTCCAGGAGGGCGACAAAGACCACACATACACACCCGTAACGACGGGATAGACACATGTGACTGCTCACTCCCACCTCGAATAAGCTAAAGAGTAGGAATAGTAGAGTAATATAGGGTATGGATCTTCTAACTTTCACCAATAGTAATAAACCAACAAGGCAGCTGAGACATGCATACATGGCCGTAACGACGGAATAGACATGCACGCTCGATCACATCCTCATTCGCGTAAAACCCATGGTTAATGATTAGGAAAGGGAATTAAATTGTTGTTAAATAAAAATTACGAAACAAATAGATTAAGTCTAAAATACAAGTTGCTAGACACTTTTTCCCGACCGTTACCATGATAAAGACACAACTATTTACAACGTCTTGATCATAGATAAAAAAACAACAACCTAAGTTGGCGTTCCCGTAACGGTCAACTTCCCAATCATCCCATACTTTACATACTTTACAAGGCAAGTGGCGATATCTCCTCTATGCAATACTCTACATCGTTGATTTTTAAGACATATCAATGAATAATTGATCCTTCGATAATTCCATCGGTTCTTGCTTTGCGAAAGTTTTATCTTCAAAATTTCATTCTCTCTTTTTTTGTTGCGATTTTTCTAATTTTTTTGGATTTTTTTTTTTGTTGTTGCTAACACTATACTACGAAACTCGGTGTAATTTCACCATCTTCATGATCATAATAATTTCGAATAATTCTTCATTCTTCTCGAAGTATCATTAAATTGCGATGGTAGTAAAAAATACATGAGTTTTGCCTATAAAATACCATTCCCATTTATGATGTGCAAATTCCTCCAACCGTACAAAAGATAGAAAATTTTGACACAAGACTCGGGAAATATAAACATTACACTTTAAGTGCCTAGCAACTGTAAAATAAACTTAATCTAACAGGGTAAGCTAAGGTGTAAAGGTGTGTAACGAAATAATATAATTTGTGTAATTAACTAAAGGATTGCTCTACTGGTTGTTCTGGGGTACTCTTACTCTTAAAGTGAGAGTAAACAAAGTCTTTATACGGGGGTTAACTAACCGGTGTAGTTAGTTAATAAGCAACATATAAAGGCGATTTGGGTGAATCCTAAAATTTTACCAATTGAAACAAGTTACTCCATCTAAATCCATAGTACTCATCATTGTGGGTCGCAAATAGATATACCAAGCCAAGTTCTAAAGTCGACTACATCACCGACACACTCATATTTTGTGGAATTTGGGTAAACATTTAGAAACGGATAAGGTTAAATTCTCACAATATCTAATAAGGGTTATTACGTGCGGTTATGTATCAAGTAATTTCACAAAAGTATGCTTGAATTTTTTTTAAATTTGAGCATAAATTAAGCATTTTGTGTGAAAAATAGGACAAGTAAACATTATAATTTCATCCCCCCACTTGAATTATACAACGTCCTCGTTGTATATATAAAACATTAAATACAGAAATAAAAAAGAATTAGAATGAGAAACTCCCCTGATATTTGCTCGGTAGATTCTCCATGTAGGTTTATGAGCAAGATAGTGTGTTGAACAGCTGTCTTGAAGTTTCAAGACTCCAACACTTTAAGATCTCCAGATTTGTAAATTCTCCACTAATCATTAGTCGATTTTTCTTTTATGAGGTCCTGTGTAAAATATAGAAAAAATGCGCATTCCTATCTTGGTATCTATGGTTAATTTAAACTAAACTAAACAAACTATATACGAGTCAGTCTGGTGGATACGCCGTATCATGTTCATGAATACGCCGTATTGACAGAACTGACAATAATGTTTTTTTAAAGTGCATAAAAAGTAAAGACTAATAACGTCCAGACAATCAATACGCCGTATGGTATGGAGCGGATACGCCGTATTGATGTCTGGGAAGACAGACTCGATAAAACTAAATAACATTTTGGGTTGTCTCCCGGGAAGCACTTTTGTTTACAGCGAAGTCTTTAAGTTAGACTTTTCTTCAGCTTCTCTTCACTATTCCATCTTATGCACGCTAATGTGCCCGCGTGTGAGCAATCAGGTCCTAAGTTCAAGACTTCTTTGTAGAACCCTTTAAGCTTTTGGTAAGGATGCGAGATTTCATTCATCTTATCCTCTTCACTTACCATCAGTAATGGCGGGATCTTGTTGCATTGTTCATTAGTGTGGTGTTTAAACCTCGGATGTGATCGCACCATTTGGTAAGTTACTTCATCATTACCATTGTAAATGGTAATCATTTCTTCAAACCGTCTTGCTTTAATTCCAACTTCACTTAAGAACGATTCGCCAACAATAACATCGTCCATTCCTTCATCATGATAAGCATCCATATCTTCTAAAACTGCAAAATCAGTCACAACAGAAAAGGTCCCAACAAAAATAGGCACATTCATTAAGGCTCCTACAACATTATCCCCTTTGTACACCATCTTATCTTTCATTATAGAGTTATGAAACTTTTTGGACATCACATTGACGTACAATAACGGGAAGAAGTTGACGTGTGTAAATTCAAATCCTATCATGCATGAAAACTTTAAGTTGTGGGCACAGTCTATATGGATCTTCTTATCATGGTCGCAATAACTAGGGTAATCATCAATTCCAGTATCAAGATCCTCATCCCTAGTTCTAAATTCCTCAATTACCTCACCTTCCTCAATGGTGGGCATCAAATCATCACCTTGATCTCTTCTAAGCTCTAATGGTTCATTTAGATCATTTAATTTAATGTAATCTCCATTCAAAGGGTCTAATGATCTATTTAACACCAAAGTCTCTCCCATTAGCCTGGATTCTAAATCAAGTTCCATTCGTTCTCTCAAACTTAGCATATAGACCATGTTAATCAAACTACTAGCAGGTTTAACACTTTTAAAAGTAATCTTCTCATCCCCTACCCTTAACGTAAATTTTCTTTTGTAAACATCAATTTTAGCGTGGGCGGTAGACAAAAATAGTCTTCCGAGGATTAAGGGCACATTGATATCCTCGGGCATATCTAGGATTATAAAATCTACGGGGAAAACAAACTTTTAGTTATTCCTACTAGAACGTTTCAGCAATTCCTTTTAGATATTTCATCGTCCTATCTGCTAATTCCACTGTCAACTTAGTGTGAGCTAATTCGCCTAATCCTAAGTTAAGGTAGGTCGAGAGAGGCATAACACTAACGCTAGCTCCTAAGTTAGCCAAGGTATTATCAAAGCAAACATTATTAATATAGCAAGGTAGAGTGAAACTTCCTAGGTCTTTCTCCTTTCTAGGTATGGTTTTATTGATATTCGAAACTCTATAAGCCTCCGAGAATTGTGGTCCATAGTTCCCTTTATCTTCTTCACAGTAATGATCATACAAACGACTTGGAAACGGAATAGTCGTTTGTTTTTGCTCGTACAACAGTGTTCTGTTCAGTGGGGTGGATACAATGTATTAGGTAGGTCCCATACGGCGTATCAAGTGAGTATCAGCTTCAATAGTAGTCGAGATCGATTTGACATGGTCTCTCGGGTTTGGTTTAGTAGAGCTAGGTAGGCTTCCAAATCCTCTTTCCTGTAGCACCTTGCTTAATTGCCTGATTTGAATCTCTAAAGTTTTAATTGACGCTCCTTGGTTTCAAATGGCAGCATCCGTTGAAGTTTGGATTTCTTTAATTAACTTGGAGTTTTCTTCATGCCTTTTTGCTGATTCCCCCTTAAATTTGCTCATGGTTTCTTCCATAGATTGTCTTCATTCTTGAAATGAAGGATTTGCGTTATTCCTTTGGTAGAATCCTGGAGCTGCTGCTCTATACCCTCCTCCTTGAAAAGGTGTACCAAATTGCGTGTAGTAAGCTTCTTCAAGGGTTTTCCCTTCTTCTTTGAGTGGGCAATCTTTGGTGTAGTGGGGTCCTTTACATTGTTCACATCCAACTTGAGCAACATAAAGTTTTTCATTCACCTTCTTGATCTCTCCTCTTAGATTATTGAGTTATGCTTGTATAGCAGCCAATCCGTTAGAAGTTTTAGTACTTCTTTCCCTAGATGTTCCATTGTGCCATTTTTGAAAGTATTCTGCCCTCTCTTGGATGGCCACTTTTGCATCGGCAGCTGTCTTAGTTGGAATGGCGCCTCTCGAGTCAAGAATCTGTTGTGTTGGAACATCCAACCCATTGTAGAACAAAATTACCTCCTGCATCTCAGTCAAGTAGTGTTGAGGACACTTCATCAAGAGTTCTTTAAAGCGCTCCCATGCTTGATAAAAGGTTTTATCTGGTTCTTGCTGAAAGTTATTAATTTCCTTTATTTTCTTTGCATTTCGACTAGGTTGGCAATATTTGTTCAAAAACTTAGTGTTAAGATCTTCCCAAGTTTTGATCCAACCAATTGGTTTGTTTCTCAGCCAACGACTTGCGTCTCCAGTTAAGTATATAGGGAAGACTCGGAGCATTAGTTGATCTACAGTAATGTTAGGAACATGGAATAAGTTAACGATTTTGATAACTTTCTCAATGTGTTCGTTTGAATCTTCATGATCCAAATCGCTGAATGTGTTTTCTCGAAGCTCCTTAAGAAATTGGCCTTTCAGTTCAAATTGATCTATGTTATCAATTTTAGGCCTAGCAACCCCCGATCCATAGTCATTTCGGGTCATGCTCATGTATTGCTCCATGGTTTTTGCCATTGTTTCCGTAACTTCTTCCTTCGAGTATTCTTGGTCAGAAAATAGATTAAAATAAGGCGATCTCAATTCGTCAAGACTTAGTGTCTTGAAGTGTCTCCTTGATGATCGAAATTATCATTCAGGTTCTTCATAAGGTGTGAATAGTTTGCTCGTTGAACTCCTTGTCATGCACTACCTGAAACTAGGGCTAAACAACCAGCAGGATAGGCTTGGGAGAAAGAAAACACAGATATACGAAATCGATTATGGAAAGCTATTGTTACTGTATCAGATGATTGATACGCCATATTCAATTGAAGTGAATACGCCGTATTAATCTGTTGAACGAATACGTTGTATTGGATAGAAAGTTGGATACGCCGTATCCAATGGAAGTGGATACGCCGTATCAGGTTATCGACCAGAACAGTGTATTAGGAAAATAATTAAATTAAACACACAAATAAACACACAAATATACAAGCAAACAATTAAATTAACAAATATACAAAATTTTACAGAATATACAAGAATATACACTAATTTAATTTACACTAATCCTAGAGGGTTAGATCTAATCTAATGTTAAAAAACTAAAATATCAAATAAAAATTAAGATTTCAATCACTCCTCGGCAACGGCGCCAAAAACTAGATGTATCGTTGTGTGGTATATATTTTTATGATTCAAGTTTTAAATTTATATTTTGCCGACTAACCAAAAACAACACTTTAACGGGCAGTGTACCCGGTCGGTGGTAGTTTCGTGGTAAGTAGGGCGTCGAACACTTGGAGTGAAGCACTTAACTTTTATTAATACTTTAGTTAACTATTCTGGGTTAATTCTAATCTAAGTCAAACCTATGATAAACCTATGTTAGTTCTAATCCTAATTCTAACAGGACAAAGGGAGGTTTTCAGTTTGAGTGATGGTGACGGTTTGGTGGTGGCTAAAACCAAATCTAAAACATTAAACACTCGCGAGCAAAATTATCAAAAGATAAAAGAGGCGGTCAAGCCTTTATAATAGAAAATGTTTTAGCATATTATCGATTAGAATTTGGTTTGTTTATTCAATGCAATGATTACTTATCTCGAAGAGGCATATCATTCTTAAGACTTAGGCGTTTCATCCTCCTAAGACCTGGATACGAAGAATCATTTCACAATTAAACGAATCCACATACAACATCCTTATTCGCTTGGTTATAATCTATCTTAGAGATTAAGGCAATGGTGATCTTGCTAAACCCTAGATCATAGAGGACTTTACCCCTTACTTAAAATAATTTTATAAAAAATTTTATTTTTTTTTATTTTTAAAAATTTAAAATTATTTTAATAAAAATGCGTAACGGCTCTTTAGATACTAGTAGTCCACTGTCCGAATGTTACCAATTGATTAAGAACGTAACACGTTGATCCCAAGGTCACCTAACTGGTCCAACTAAGCTTGCAATCTAAAGGCAAAGATAGGTCAATATTTGAATCCTATGTTCTAGATATTTAATTTGAAATATGGACAGTGTTCCCAGGACTCTTTGCTACGCCCACAAAACAACATGAAGTTGCAGCCCATTAAATTATGTTGGACTTGACCAATTTGAATGATTGATCGCATAAATTAAGCACATAAATAAGTATAAATTGATAACATAACAGCATATAAACAATTATGAAGCAATCTAGATTACACAATACCAAACATATCAGGTTTCATAAATAATGCGCTAATACCAGAAGGTAATCTTTCCACCACGCCAAGCGGAAACGCGAGGCAGGTACACAGAATGGATATCATCACAACACAGCGGTGTCTATATAGAGATAACTAAATGAAAAACTAAAGTAAAAGCAAAGACTCAACAGTGTCATCAACAATGCCCAAAACCTAAGGTGTGCGTTATAATAAGGAAGTGGTCTTCCGTCAATATATGACACTGCTGAAACATAATCCAAACAATTCATGCTAACGCATTTATTCAAACAGAAAACATAAATAAACTCAAGAGCGAACTCTAATGTAATCCTAGCGGTCATTCTAGCCACTTCTCTTAGCTTTAATATCTCTGAACCTTCACTGAAATGATGCATAAAAACGTCTACCATGTCTGCGTGGTGTCATTAGGTTTTTAAGACACACAAAAGACAATCCTTAAAAAACAATACAATTTGTTGCGATTAACATAACATATCATGGCAGAACATTTTAAGCTAGCTATCACATAGGCTATCATATAACTCACAATCAATCACAACGGGATATAACGTGCCCACAGCCTGGGGTAATCCATTACCCTCCAATCGGAATCACACAGTATGAGTATTATTTCAACCCTCCAGTTAGATTTGGAATGAGTAGAGTCACTATCCTCCAACCGAAATCACACAGAAATGGGATCTTATTTCAATCCTCCAATTAGATTTGGAATAGGTAGAAGCACTACCGTTAAGGAATCTTACGCAAATCCTACAAAAGCATTAAGCATTATCACGATAATCACCACATAAAACATTCATGCTCAAGTAAAACCACATAATCGCAGCGATTAAACACATCCAAAACATCTTTGCATCATTTCCATTCAATGTAAAACATTTAAAGGGGGGACTATGAAACTCACCTGATGCTTAGCTTCCCAAAAGAATCCAACAAAAGCTTCACAAACACTTCACGGATAATCTAAACAATTAAGCGCACAATAAGCTACCATCAATTTGGCATTCAACCCAATATGATGTAACCTCAACTATGATGGATATCTAAGCTATCTACCATAATTCTATACTTGATTTAAACCTTTTCAACTCCTTACTTATGCCATTTACACTTCCCACTTGCTACACTTTTATTTTCTGGTTCTTGCTGACAGGAAATTTCCCCCGCTTACTCACTTACACGTCTAAACTTAAACAACTTATTAAACACTTCCACAATTCTAACAAAATTCACCTGCCTACCATATCATGGCCAATCCAAATGCTACCTCTCATAGATCTCCCAAAGCCATTACCCTTTTACAAATACCCTTTAGAAATTGCATATAATCCAATGTTTCCTAAAATTCTTTAGACATCCGGACCTCTAAAAGTTATGGCACTAGCTGGGCCACTTTTAAACCTCCTTTTCTTACTTACAAAAAAAAACTTCGAGGGGGTCACACCCGAATATATAAATAACTTTCACGTGATTTTTAGCCTTAAAAAATAGTATCTAAGTATTTTTAGAAAAATCAAAACCAAACTGACATTTGTTATCTATTGTACACATTTATTTTGTAAAGACCTTATGACCCTACTTTCCCGACCATAAAAAAACTCACTGAGGCCAACTTTTATGGAATTTTGTAGACTCTCTGAGGTTATTCCAGTATTGGTAAATTGATATTTGAATTTTTTATGAATGAGTTATGCTCGTTACAAAACTGCCTAAAATTCTGCAAGTGAATTAAACAACTAATTCGGGCAATCTAGACCCTATCGCAAGGTCAAATCTCGTAACCAATTTAAACTAATGATCAAAACAAATCATTCATTACCATATATAAACTTCCAGAAAAATCAAAGCCTAATTTATAAACCCTAATCCATCAAGCTTAGATTACAAGAATTGAATTAAAAAAAACTAGTATCAAGACAAAGATTAGAAAAATGTACCTTAACTCAAAGAACCTAAAATTTTCTCTTCATTTTCTCTTGTAAAAAATCGGGTCCCCCAAACAAATGAGGGCGAGGGTTCTTAGGGATTAGTTTTGTATTTATAAGCCTCCTAAGAGATCCTAGATAAAGCCTATTTAGAATTCGATTTCTAATACAACTCTTTTTTTTCTTTTTTTTCTTTTTTTTCTACTATTCGGCCGGATAGGCCCTTTTCTTTTTTTTTCGTTTTTTTTCTTTTATTTATTAATTATACAATTACTTGTATTTCCTTAAAGTTTTATAAAAACCTTAACAAATTTTGACTCTATACCTTTTTTGCGTTCAAACGTAAAATCCTACTAGACTTTTAAAAATAACTTTTAACTTTTCATTTTCAACCTAACTTTCCTAAAATAGAAATTTTACATTTTTCTTAACTTACCACTTAAAAATCTAAACCTATCTTAGACTACTAACACAAAAATACATATACGTAAAAATACTTACATACAATTAACAAGAAACGCCCGAATTCAATAATCATTTTCATTGTCACTCAAAAGTTGAAGAAATAAACTTAACCAAATTTTACACCAATCCCAATCCTATTGAGATGATCCACACTCAATAAGATTGATTATTAAATACTCAAAAACATATATAAACCCACATAACACATAAAATCAATTCATAATACATTGCAACAGGCACCTAAGTCAACACTAATCGGTTTTGACTAACCTGCTCAAGCCTATGGTTGTCACAGTATCCCCCTCCTTTAGGAAATTCGTCGAGATTATACTAGCCGATTTCATCAGCTCGATCAACAAACAAACTGAGGGTCACTTAGACTTCATTTATTCCTCGCGTTTTCCAAGTTACTCAGGGACCCACGCTTAGAGAATTCCAACGAGAACCCTTTACTATCGCTATCCTTCTACGCTTTAAACTATTACTTTTCAGATCCATTATCTCAACAGGTGCCTCAAACAAAACGAGAGTTTTGTTCACACCTTAATCTCACCTAATGGCCATTGCAAACTAGCCTTCGCCAAACCATTTCTTTTAGGTTTGACACATGAAAGTGTATGTACCCCATCATTCCTAAGGCAACCTTAATCGATAAGCTACAGGGCCCGATCCTTTTCTAGATATCTCAAATGGTCCTACGTATCTCGGTGCTAAATTTCTTTTCCCAACTCGGAATTACACCTTTCAAGGTGATACTTTCAACATTACTCGATCTCCTACTTCGAATTCCAATGGTTTGCGTCTATTAAAGCATCGCTCTTTGGCGATCTTCTCTGCTTTGAGCTTCTCCTATTATACAACACAACTTTATTCAGTGTTTCTTGAACAATTCGGTCCATTCAAACTTAACTTTCACCAATCTCGGCCCGTAATATAGGCGACCTACACTTCCTTCCATACAAGGCTCAAATGGAGCAACAATCTATACTCGAATGATAGCTATTATTGTAAGATAACTGCAAGCCAATGTAGATAAACATCCCAGTAACCACCAAAATCAATTACACTTCGCTCTCAACATAACATCTAATGTCTGATTTGTTTGCTCACTTTGTCCATCCGTTTTGGGGATGATAAGCCGGTACTCTATCACCTCGTCCCTAAAGCTTTTTGCACAAGTCTCGCCGCACGTGACGTAAATCGTCCATCTCTATCTGAAATAATCGACACAGGAACTCCATGTCTCGCGACTATCTCATCAATGTAGATCTTTGCCAATTTCTCAGTACTATAGTCTTCCCTTATAGCTAGGAAATGAGCCGACTTAGTCAGTCTATCGACTATGACCCAAATCGTGTCATGCCTACTTTTTGACCTAGGCAACTTAGTGATAAATCCTAGTGATCTTTCCCCTTCCATTCAGGTATCTCAGGTTGTTGCAAGTAAGTACGAAGGCCTTTCGATGCTGAGGCCTTGCCTTTTGAAACATGTCAAAAACTTACTAACATAAGAGTAGCAATATCTCTCTTCATTCCTGGCCACCTAGAATATTCGAAGATCATAGTACATCTTATCAGCTCCTGGATGCACAGAGTACTTAGACTTGTGAGCTTCGTCCATGATCATCGTTCTCACGTCTCCTATTAATGGAACCCATATACGGTCCATAAAATACAAACTCTCACCCTCTTTCTTTTCCATCTGCTGGTCTAAACCATGCAGATTCTCCATAAATATATTCTCTTGCTTAAGCGCCTCACTCTGGGCTACTTGTATCTTTTCTCTCATTCTAGCCTGGACAGTCATTGCCATAGCCCTTACACGTCTAGGTTTCAGCCGCTCCTTCCTACTTAATGCATCAGCCACAACGTTCGCCTTACCAGGATGGTAACGAATCTCACACTCATAATCACTAAACAACTCAATCCATCTCCTCTGACGCATATTCAGCTCTTTCTGATCAAAAATGTGTTGAAGACTTTTGTGATCGGTATAGATAACACTCTTAGTACCATACAGATAATGCCTCCAAGTCTTAAGAGCAAATACAACCGCTCCCAACTCTAAATCATGCGTCGGGTTAATTCTTCTATGGATCTTTAGGCCTGCCTTGATGCATAGGAATAAACTTTGCCTCTTTGCATGAGTTCACAACCTAATCCTTGGTTCGATGCATCACAATAAACTATGAAATCTTCAACTCCATCAGGTAGCGTCAATATTGGTGCATCACACAAGTTATTCTTTAAGGTCTGAAAAGCCTCTTCTTGCTCCACGCCCCATACGTACTTCTGATTCTTTTGAGTCAACGAGGTAAGAGGTTTAGCAATTTTGGAGAAATTTGCAATAAACCGTCGGTAGTAACCGGCTAATCCCAAAAATGATCGAATCTCAGAAGGAGAACCCCCGTATCGTCGTGGGTCTTCCACTTCTTTTCGTTCTTATTTTGCTGGAGATCCCACATGTATTACCATTGGCTGTTTAACAAACGTGACAAGAAGTGCAACCTCTTGCAACAGCAACTACACTTGGAGAACTTGGCATACAACTTCTCCTTCCTTAACAATTCCAACACCAAACCTAAATGAACTTCATGGTCCTCCTTCGTCTTCGAGTAGATCAAGATGTCATCGATGAACACAATAATGAACTTATCTAAATACAGTTTACAAACTCGGTTATCAACTCCATAAAAATACAGGTCGCATTAGTTAGCCCTAACAGGCATACCGTAAATCAAAATGTCCCTATCTCATTCGAAACGCCGTATTAGGTATGTGTCTTCATGCACTGGTAGTTGGTGATAACCTGACCGTTAGAGGTCTATCTTGGAGAAATAACACGATCTTGTAGTTAGTAAATAAATCATCTATTCTCGGCAAGAGGATAACGATTCCTAACCGTCAACATGGTTCAACTCTTATAATCAATACACATACGTAGCTATAACCATCCTTCTTTTTAACGAATAACACTGGCGCTCCCCATGGAGAATGACTAGGTCGTATGAAACCCTTGTCTTGCAACTCTTGCAGCTGCCCAGACAATTCTTGCATCTCTGAAGGCGCTAAACGATATGGAGACTTCGCAATTGGCGTCGCTCCAGGAACTAGATCTATGCGAAACTCCACTTGTCGTTGCGGAGGCAATCCTAACAAGTCTTCTGGAAACACATCTTCAAATTCACATACCACAGATATGTCGTTCAACTTCGGTTCATCCTCCTTTGCACTCTTCAACGCTTTGGTGATCCCTACCGCCCGTTCTCCATGTACCCTAAGGATCCTACCATCCTCCACTGGTATTTCTACTACTTTATCATGACATACGATTACAGCCTTATGCTGGGACAACCAGTCCATTCCTATAATCACATCGAAACTTCCATGACCTAAAGGTATTAAGTTTATGCTAAACAGAGAACTTCCTAGTTCTAGTTTGCAGTCACGGATAACTCTATCTACTTCCACTTTCTTACCATCAGCTACTTCTATCACATAACCAGGATTCACAATACTAGGTTTCACATTAAGTAAGGGCGCAAATTTAGTAGATACGAAACTAAAATCGGCTCCAGAATCAAATAATACGGTAACAAAGTGATCATTCAGAGAGAACGTACCCGTTACAATGTTAGGATCCTGGACCGCCTCCATTGCATTCACATTCACGTTGTAAGCTCTTCCTCTAATTTGGTTTCCATTGCTCCTATTGTTTCGACTGCCCTCTATAGCCAATTGATTTCCAGTTTGTCCAGGCGCTCGATTTAACTTGGGACAGGTATTACGGAAATGATCTGGACTACCACACTCATGGCACACTCTCGGATTGTTATTCATTCTTACAGCATTCACTGGAGCCGCTTGTCTATTTGGAGCCCGACAATCCTTAGCGAAATGACCCGGTTTCTGACAGTTAAAGCATAATCTGCACATTCTGTTTTCTGGGTGGTTAGTATAGCACTTGGAACACCTTGGATAATATCCAACAGTCTCATTTCTAGTAGGGGTTGTCGCCACAAATCCAGTTCCCGTCTTTGCCTTCTTGTTGTCTTTCCAAAATCCTCCAGTCTTACTAGGCTCCTCCACTCCCTTTCTCTTATCACTACCCTTTGTCAAGGTACCACAGCTGACTGCTTCATCAGTAAGTATTCCAGCCCTCAATATTGCAGTCTGAATGGTAGTTGGTTGGGTTGCCCGAAGCATTCCTCTAATCTCAGGAGCCAGTCCAGCAATGTACCTCTTAATACGAGATGACTCAGGTGTAACTAAATGTGGGACCAACTTGGCCAACTCATGAAATCTATCTGTGTAAGCAGCATGATTAGCTCCCACCATCTTGTGATTCCAGAACTCATTCTCCAACTTTTCCATTTCATTACTTGGGCAGAATTCTTCAACCATTAATGCTTTAAAATCGTTCCATGATAAAGCCATTGCAGCCACACGTCCTCTTGCTTGACATTGGGTGTTCCACCAAGTCAAGGCCTTATTTACTAGTGAGCTGGTAGCATATCTCACTTTTTGGTTCTCGGCACACCCACTGTTATCAATTACATTTTCCATTTTCTCGATCCAACGAGTAAGCGCTATTGCACCACCTTTCCCATCGTACTCCTTGGGATTGCAAGATTGGAATGTCTTAAAAGAGCATCCGTTGTTCCCATCATTTCCATTTCCACCACCGTTATTACCATTATTAGCATTGTTCGCATTGTTAGCTACTTGAGTGATGATGGCTTGTAGTTGCTGTGCGATGACAGTAGCAACGTCGGGGTTCTCGTTGTTGTTGCTACTGCTAGGACCACTTCGTCGGTTTGGAGCCATTTTCTATAGGATATAAAAAATTATATTCATTAGACGATATAATACGGATCAGAATCTCATCATACAATCAATAACCACATGCATACATACTACACATCACAATAATCCATGTAATCATACTTGCAAGTCCACCTGTGTCGTGGCGCATGTATAATTATGTTGGCCACCATAATTATAGATGCCCCCTTTCACAGTTGTACTCCCTCCTATGAAGACACTTCATACAATTAAATACACCACATAGCACCTTGAAACAAATAAACCCAACACATAACACAAAGAATAATCCTAATAATCACTTTTATCATTAATACTTAAAATCCAACATCGAAAATAACATCCCTAACATGGCTCCAAACGCCGAAAGAAAACAAAACAAGCTAAAACATAACAACTACTTAGAACACCGCAAGACAGTGATAAGACGCACAATCACGATCATCTTTAGTGGTCTTCTCCCACATAGGCTTGCTAATTGCAGTAGACTCAAGGTCTACATCCACTTCATTCCTTTCAACTTCATCCTCGTCCTCTACTAACCATCCATTCAGGTTACCACTTGACTGGGGTAGCCAATGTGGTGTAAAACACATTCTTTTCCTGTGACTCATTTACCTAAAGTTGTGAAGATACACAATTCGGTACAGGTCTCGTTCCCTTGGCCGTGTTCCACAACTCTTCTACTACGTCTTCTACCCTGAATGTGTCCCGGAAAACTCTGGTGATAGTGTCATCCTTAGCAGTTATCTTGTTTCAAACTCCTGGATAATTTTTTCATCAACCTCTACAACTCATCTTTTCTCAACTTTACAAAGGCCGACATAGCAATTGGAACTCGAAGTCTCTGCGGATACCTCCGTCTGATTTTGACTAATAATTCCTCCTACACCCAGTTGCAAAAAGCCACTGAAGCATAGATATTTTCTACGGATAGAGGAGACATCCTACAATAGATCAGATTAACATTACATATCAGTACACAGATCTCGAAAAAACAAAGAAAACCCCCTTGGGAAACTTAAATAAAATATAATATATATATATATATATATATATAAAATATATATATATATATATATATATATAGATATAAATATATATATTATATAGTTATATAATATAATGTACTTATAAACTTTTGGAAAAATAAGCATAATTAGTATATACTTACACATAAGCCCTAATGCATCTATATTAGGGACCCTTAAGCATAATCTAGGCTCAACCACCTAGTTCTCTATAACCAGTCAGCTCTGATACCAATCTTCACAGCGCCCGCCAAGGCGGAAACGCTATGCGTAAACAAGAATGGTATATCATCAAACACACTGGTGTCTCTATAGGAGAAAACATAAAATGAAAGCTAAAGTAAAGCAAAGACACATAGTGTCATAACAATACCCAAAAACCTAACCAAAAATCCAAAAGGCGTCTTTATCGATGAAACGAAAGTTCTCGCCAATAGAAAGACATGCAACAATTATCCAAATTCAATCAATGCAAAAATTCAAGACAAGAAATAAGAGAATCTTTCATGACATCCTATGGTCCTCTTACTAGCCACTTCTTTCATCTTATTTCCATCATGCTCAACGCTGAAAATTATGCTTAAAAACGTCAACAAATGGTTGTGAGAGTCATAGTTATAGACTCACGTTCTAAACCTTTCAAAACGCAATTACAGCGATTCATCAAAAACAATATAGAACAACATGCAAATTTATAACGTATGCTAACATGCAACCACATTACTACTCTATGTATGAACGATACCCCGGTTCCCGATCCATTACAACAACTAGGTAGGAACGTTACCACCAGATCTATTTCACAACTAGGTAGGAAACATTTACCTCCGAGCCATTTCAACAACAAGTAGGAACGTTACCTACCTGGCCATATCAACAACTAGGTAGGAACGTTACCCCCGATCCATTTCAACAACTAGGTAGGAACGTTACCCCCGATCCATATGTCACTTACGCACCTAAAAGTCTACCAGCTGGAACTTATACTTAGGCCTGGACCAACACATTCATTGAGTATAATTTTCAACCCTTCCCAGTGGATTTGAATTGAGTAGTAAATGACCACTCCCAACCAAACTAATGCACATCACCAACTACTCCAAATGATCACTAATAGCATTGAGCCTTTCCACAGAATTCAGTAGGTATTATTTCAACCCTCAGTTTAGTTTTGAGTTGAGTAGTAAAGACCTACTCCCAACCAAACTATTCACGAAACATTAACAGAAATCAAATATAACACTGAAAAAAAAGCAACTAGCAAATAGTTTAACACATAGCATCATTTTCACCCCAAGAAAAACATAATAAAAAGGGGCTATGAAACTCACATGCTGCTAGCTTCCAAAAGGATCCAACAAAACTTCACAAACCTCACGAACAATCTAAACAATTTAAACACACAATAAGCTACAATCAATGAGGCATTCAACCTAATATGATTTAACCTCAACTATGATGAATACCTAGGCATCGATATAGTACAATAATCATTTAAAGCTTTACACATTACAATGTTTTCAATTTATACTTAAATGCTATTCCTTAAACTTTTCTGGTTTTAAGCAGAATTTTACTCTTAGCTTGCGCGCCTCGCCTAAACGCACCCACTTAAACACTCCCTATAAATTCAACCAAAATTCATCATGCTACATATATGTCCTAAAACCTCTCATAACTCTCACCCAAAGTCACTACCCTTTTAAAAATACCCGCCTTAGAAATTCATTAATCCAAAGTGTTTAAAATTCGTACCCAAATATGACCTTCTAAAAGTATGGAAATGAATTACCCAAACTTAACCCTACATGCACTTAGCCAAATTCATAGTCACACCCAATATATGAAACTACTTCCAAGTGACTTAGAGCCTCTAGACTCATGACTAAGTAAATTTGAAAAATCAAAACCAAAGACTGAAAATTCGTCACGTTTTACCACACTGATTTTGTAATGACCATTTGACCCACATTCCCTACCATAAAAAACTTATGATGCTGACTTTTAACGAAAGTAAACTCTCTGAGTATCTCCAGAAAATGTTTGTAAAATTATTTATTTGATCTATTTGACCGATTTAATGGCCTCAACAAGCTACTAAAAATTATGCATGAACATTATAACTAGTTTGGGTGATCTAAGCCCTAACACATGATCATATCGCTAATATAATTAACAAATCTTAAACTAACATTATATATCATAAATTGTCTGAATATTACAAACCTAATTTATAAATTAAATATTAAACCCTAATACGCATCATAACTAAGGTTACTAGAATTAAATAAACTATAATTAAAAGATCGAATATTACCTTAAAAGTGAAACCCGAAAAAATCGTTTTTCTCTCTTCTCCTTTTTCTATGGCCTGGCGAACAAGGTATGTGGGAGGTTAGGATTCTAGGTTTAGTATATTAATATGCATCTAAGTAGAATTATAGTTTAAGTCCCTAATTATGTATTATATTAGATTAGGATTTCCTTTTTTTCTTTCCTCTTTAATCCATAAAACTCGTTTCGTAAAATAATTTTAAATATATATATTGTTTTTTATTTTTTTTAATTTTATATTTAACAATTAAAACCTTAAGTTTTAGTAAAAACCTTAATTAATTTGACTATACCGTTGCATAAACGCAGTTACTACCTTTCTAAAAATAACATTCAGTAATTCCAACATAACTTACTAGAATAGAAATTTTCCATTTCTACTCTAAACACTTAAACTCTAAACCTATCTTAGCAAAAACAAACACAAGAATTAAACGTAAACGTAGATACTTTACTTACACAATAGAACATTGCAAACCTCAATTATCAGACACATCATTCTTCGTCATTAAAATTGAACGAAATAACTCAACAAATTGTCCGTCATCATACTAGATCTCATTGAGAAGATCACACTCAATAGATAGATTACCAATTACCCCATCAACACATAAAAACACATAGAATCACATATAATAAAAAACACTAAACCAACTTGTGCAACAGAACACATAAGTCAACACTAACGTTTTACTAACCTGCTCAATATCCATGGGATGTCACAATTGGAAGACGCCTCTTCAGTTAAAATAAAGAAATTGAAAAATCCCCGAACAATAAGTTTATCATATCCTCTTACTTACATAAAAAGACGCTCCTTTATGTAAGTAATAATCTAAATGAGTGGGCTTAATGGTATCCGATCTGAAACGAGTACTAACTCGAAACCTTATAATCACCGGTAATCGTTAGAAAGGTTTTTAGCAGCTACAATATTATCTTGCAACTTACCGCAGAAATCTTAAGGCCCTCTCTTGATACTTACCTTAACTCATTCTTAAGTTATTACTTTTTGTCCGTTGCTAAGTCCACGCGATCACCGAAACTGTTTCGTGAACTAACAGACTTGTTGCACACTTGAACTAATGGAGTTGATTCATCCTCAAACTAACGACTGAGTACCATATTTTGCCGTCTATCGCATAAGCTCTTCCGCGAGCGCCCCATTGTGTTAAACTTAACTGGGGAATATTGTTCTCGAATGTCCCACACTCCTCAGACATCCCATAAACCAAATGTTTAGTAGTATTGAACGTTATGGTCGCTGTTGTTGGTCCTGGAGCGTCCGCAGCTGTACAAAACTCCTACCCAATAGGTAATAGCTCCCCCCTTAAACCAGATAAACACCTACCTACAACAAATAGATATTCGAACTATTAATTTTTGGGCCACTATACGAATACTAAGGTCGCGAACATCCTGGTACTAGACCAAGTAAGTGGATAACCTTCCATCTATTACCTCGTCTGTTTTATAAAACATCGAACATTCCAGATATCATAAACGAGACTCCGTCCTGGACATTTAAAACCTTTAAACAAAATACCACGCGACTAACACTTCTCCTTCGATGTTTCACTATTAAGAGACTTTCTTCAATGGACGCTGTTATAGCAGTCAAAAGAACCTGTAATGATATTTTTGAGATACACTGTTTTGATGGATTAAATAATCCTGGTCAAACTTAGCCACAACTTTTGGTATATGGAGAAAGTGTCGAAAACAGCAAATTTGCTGAATAAAAGTTATCAACGTCTTGTTTAGGAACTGGGTTTAATAAATCCTGAAATCTTGATTCTGGTCACAACTAACAGTTAAAACAAATTAATCTCGGACAGATTTCATTAAGGGAAAGGTACTGTAACATCCTGACAATTTTTGAAATATTTGAATGACTATTTTTACCCTACTTTTCAGGTCCGTGTGACTTTCTGACTTTTATCTTTATCGTACCCATGAAAACGATTACCGCGTAACTGGTAAATAAATTTTTGGAACATATTTTAATAATAAATCATATTATAACTACAGCACCTCGAGTACAAAGTTATTTTCAACTTATTTTACTTGAAAACGAAAAAGATATAGATTATTTCTAAGCTGACGTATCGAAAACGAACCACTAAATCACATTTTCATAACTCCGGTAACTCTAGAAGCAATTGATGGTAGAACACATTCCGGAACACTTTTTAGTTTTACCCGAGGACTTTGGAAACAGCAGACAAGGGCTAAAACAGCCACGTAAAAGATTAAAAACATCGCACCACAACCGTACCGACACAAAATAATTAAATTATTTTTAATTATCACTCTTTATTTAATAAAATATTAAATACAAATTATTTAACATTTATTCCAAAAAGCGTTTTGTTGATAACGCGAATATTCGAGTTAAAAATTCATTTTATTTTCGGTCAAGGCATAACCGGGTCACAAAATAAATAATATAAAAATATTTATGAAATACTATCAAGTAAATACTCATTTTTATCAGAAAAATGATTTGGAAAACAATGGTGCAAGTTTCGTGACTCGAATCGACCGTTAACAAGTTCAACGAGTCCCGAACCGATAGTTATCAAACTATAATAAAACTTACAACAATTAACCCGTGAAACTATTGATATTTATCATTTCAATTTATAACTTTTACTATATATATAAAAGTTATACACATATTTTTTGTTTTCATCAAAAATTAAACACACACACATATTACATGCTCTCTTTCCTCTCTCAATTTTTCCGGCGAGCTCCCTCCGCCGCCGCCGGATTCCGGCCGCGGGCCACCGCCGCCGCCACCGGAAAACTTTTCTGGCCGAAACTAAAAACGTTTCTCATCACCCAATCTATCCAATCCACCATAACCACTCAGCTTCACGCCCCCCCCCCCCTTCCGGTAGACCGCGCCGCGCCCTAACCACCCCACCCTCCATCCTCACAAAGATAACCGCCACTGCTGTACCATCACCACCCGACCTCCACCAACACCATCGTCACCACGATCGCCACCAACCTCTCATCGTTATCATAACGCCACCACCACCACAGCCCTACACCCACCAACACCACCACCTCCACTCAGCCACACTAAGGGTGCGTTTGGTTTACATACTCTAACCAAAAGGTGCGTTTGGTTTTCTGTGCCGCACCAAAAAGGGTGCGTTTGTTTTGATAAAAACACCATCAGGGTGTTTGTTTCGGTGGTCTAACCGACCATCACAGCGGGTGCGTCCGGTTCGTGTTTTCACCGCAAGGGGTGCGGTCGGTTGGTGTTTTCATCATCAAGGGTGCGGTTGGTTGTGTTTTCACCGCATAGGGTGTGGTTGGTTTGTAAAATACCACCAAATGGTGCGTTGGTGTTCGGGTCCACCCCCAGCAAGGGTGCGTTAGAATGTAATGGCAGCAGCAAGGTTCTGCGATTGTCGTTTCGTTTAATCACCAAATATGGTTACGATTTGTTCTTGCACCGCAAGAGTGCGTTTTGGTAATAGGAAAACCATACATGGTGTTTGAGTTTTAGCAGAATTGGCCAAACGAGAGTGTTGTTTTCGCAGTTAGCACATACAGTGGGTGTTTGGTGAGCAGGAACGCACTAAGCGTTGCGTTTGGTTTTAGTGAAAGAACAACAAGGTTCCTTTGGTTATACAATTGACTAATAATATAACACGAGATTTATAAATTATAAATCGAACTAAATGGTGTTATAGGTGTAAAATAAATGTGATATTCATTACTTTGTTTTAGTTTTTAATAAAAATATATATATATATATATATATATATATATATATAATATATATATATATATATATATATATATTTAAAAACACGGGTGTGTTTTGAAAGTGGAAAAACATTAGATTTTATAAATATGGGAAACGTTATATAACCGAAAAGATCATGACGAAATTATGATAATTTCTATATATAGTAATGTTTGTACTAAAGCTCTATAATTTTATAAAACCCGGTAAAAGGGACTAGTTTTATATTGTGTAAAGATATATTAAATTATAACTGTACAATAACTCGACAACGAATAAGAATTATACTTTTACAAATGAGAAAACGATTTTAGCTACGATCCGTCAATATGACGAAAGATTAATTTGATAAAAATTATTTTTAAAAATTATTCCTGACGCGAAGGTAAAATCAAAATTTTTGTAAAGCTTTACCAACATCGTATTGTTTAATCTTAACTTTTAGACGTGTGTCTACGATTTATGCAAAGGACTATTTTATTAATTAAATTGGTGTCGAAATATTTTGTTTCAATTATTTTCTCATGTTTCTTATATAATACCTGTAAAGTATTATATACTTCACACAAATCTTTGGATTGTCTATCTTCGTTATATAATTCACGGTACAATATATACTTGTCATTTTTCATATGTAATAAATACGGGAAAATATATTACACACTTTGCGTTTACTTTCGATTTTTTAATTTTAACCAACCACCAAACTATACAAACTTGGAATCTAAATCCTTATCAAACGAGTCGCGTAGATGATAACCATTCATCGTGAAATTCAAATACATTATCCTAGGCTAGGGGGGTCTTAGCCTTAAGATAAACCGCAACTTTCTTTGAATCGAGGCCACGCTTCGACTTCCGTTTGTGTTGTGGCATATAGATCTTATTCATGTCCAGATACGTTCTTCATCATCAAGGATGAGTTTATAGCTCCCATAGTTTTACTCTATGTTTTACATATATTTTTGGGGTGAGAACATGCTTGTTTACAAATGCGTTTACATGGTTGATTACATATTGGTTTACATACTTATTTATATATCTCGCGATGAGATACAATACTTGGTTAAATTTTTGGGCGTGAACACTCGCTATAACTTGGTTATACACTCATATGCATATCTCACGGTGAGATACAATATTGGTTTTTACTTATGGACGCAACAACTATACCTTTACTCGAATGATTACGGATTAACTTAGGTTGCATGAACTGTGAATTACCTGGAGGGTGAGCGCGAATGTTATAAAATAGATCTATTCGGGTGGGACAGCCCCGTTCGGGTGATTAGCTATCACTGGGCAAAAAACGAATACGTTTAAAACATAGTCGAAACACGATTGTGTTTGAGTCTTCAGGGCTCAACAATACATACCCATGAACATTTTCCTAATGCCTGGTGGTATTCTTGGAGGGGACACCTATGATTGGGGTACATATAATATCATTAATGCGCCGGTGTTTCTAGAGAGAACACCTATGAAGGTACACTCTTATCTGTGGCCTTGAATAAAGTGGCATACATACAAGTCTAATGACACAGGTTTTCATGAACTTAGAGTAATGGTAATCATGGTTTGATACACACTTGAACATTTACGTTGCCTATGAATAAAGTGTCGAATACATACTTTGAACAATTGCGGTCTAATTTTCGTACGTACATTTTGTGACTATTTGGGGATTGGAAAGGTCATAGGCATTTTTAGCAACTCTTGAATTATGACATTCATGACATACATTTTTGGGAAACACCAAGGGTTAGAAATGGTCAAATACGTACTTATTACAGAACTTTAGGTTCAAACATTGTATTTACAAAAACCTATGAACTCGCCAACTTTAATGTTGACACTTTTTTAAGGCATGTTATGTCTCATGTGAAATAGATTCATTGCCTACTTGATGATCAGTGTAGTCTAAATTTGACAAGTTTCATTCCAAAGTGGATTTCTACTTACATACAAAATGATCAGATCTCGTTGGGTGTATTTCAACTTTCATTGTGATGCAATAATGGACAAATGTTTATATCAATTTTCAAGGAAAACAACTAGATTACTTTCAAACGACACATTTTAGAGGTCGTTCTCTTGTATCTGGCGTTGTGTATTACGAAAGGTTTCTTTATACATGTGTTCTATCAATCCATCTAATATATTGGTTATAATAACTTATAAAGGCCGAAAGGATTTGTTGTTATTAATCGATATAATCACTTGTTATATTTAAAGGCCGAAAGGATTTGTAACGCGTGTTATCTTTATTCTCTAAACTTATAAACACTATCCTAAACATATCATTATCTTAGTGATCATTGCCTAAACAAACATACTTTAATCATTTGATTGAATCATCCCTTTATTTTCTTTTCTTTCCAACATTCGATATATGCAAGATTTGGTTAATTTGATCTGTGACAATTATTTTAACCTTAGCACCTTAATTACAAACTGTAAAAACTTCAATTCCTGTGGAATGACCTGGACTTACCTAAAAGCTATACTATACACGAACGGGTATACTTCCTGAGTGTTGTGTTTTTAGTAAAAATCGGTATTTCTAGTATTATAAATTTAAAGCTTGGAAAACACACATCAATTTGTCATCTCCGAAAAGCCAAACATGAGCAAATGCACAACATATGTAACTTTGCTTAAACAATTCAAAAGCACAACTTAAAACTCAAATTCTCTCTTCATCAAAACTTTCTCTTACTTTACCAAATAAGCATAATATATCTTCTTCACCAAGTGAGAACACTTTAACCATCTCTAGTTAGGACTAGGAATAATTGAACATATTCCACAAACTATTATTGTGCCTTCTTTCAATAAGTGATCGTAGGATTTTGAATATGAAGAAGAATATTATTTAAACGATAATCAATCTCATTATTCAATTTAATTACAAAATTAGAATATGAACATGAAATCGAGATTAGGATTTATCTAGATCACAGAAATATCAATCAAATGACCATAGATATTTTTCCGAGTCTACATGTTTAACCATCATCGGTTATTACATTAAATCACAAAGTCGATTGCAAGACAACAAGATTAGTCATCAAATTGCAACTCACACTTGCAATGAAGATGTTTCATTGAGTCTAAGTGTTCAAATGTTTGTGTTATTAGCTATGGTCAAATTATGCATGCTAAACTTAACACACTCTAAGTAGGATTGACAACTTATTAAATTCCATCGGGAAACTCATAAGTACTCCAACTTGATAAGCAAGACTTGGATGTCATTTCTGAAAATTCAAACCGAGAACTCTTATAACGTATATAAGCTTCTCCTGATAACCAAATGTCAACATCATCTCCCAAAAATGGGAAAATGATCCTTGCCCAAATTTGGCACCTCCACGGATCGATAGATCCTACGTCCTAGATCCATTTTCGGTTTAGGTAGAGACGCCCTATGGAATTAGATTTAAACATCTTTCTTTTGTAAATCTCTTGTTTAAAAATCCAACATACATGCAACTAACCTTTAGTAAATCATCATTATTTCTATAAAGAAACATTCACAAGATCTATTGAGGTAAGTAACCTTAATTAGATCTCTTTCTTAAAGACATGTAAAG
>BQNB010079531.1:0-30214 GCA_026074375.1 Tanacetum coccineum | reverse complement strand
ACGTTTTATACGTCTTTATTCAATTTAAAAAACAGACAAAAACGTAAAAAAGACGAAAATGGACGGAAACGTAAGAAAATAGACGAGAACACGAAAATGCAAAAAAATGAACGAAAACGTAAGAAATTGGGCGAAAACGTAAAAAACGGACGAAAACGTAGTATAAAACCAAAGGGAAACGTAAGAAAACAGATGAGAACACGAAAATGTAAAAAACGGACAAAAACGTAAGAAATTGGACAAAAACGTGAAAAACAGATGAAAACGTAGGAAATCTGACAAAAACGTAAGAAAACGGGCGAAAATGTAAAAAAAGAGCGAAAACGTAAAGTATAAAACCATACGCAAACGTAAGAAATAGGACGAAAACGTAAAAAGAACGTAGCATTTTTAGTACACGTACCATATGAGTACATTTGAGAAAATAGATAACTATTTAATGTGTGTTTAATACAAATACTTTATATTTTATTAATAAAATGACACGTCAGTTTTTGGAACAAATTTAGCCGGTTTAGGTAGTCGGTAAAAAAGTGACCATATGGGCACGAAATTGAAAGTTGAGATACCATATGGGTAGTATTGATGATACATGTGAGGGTAGTTGGTATTGCATGAGTAGTATTGATGATATAGGTGAGACTAGTTGGTATTGCATGAGTAGTATTGATGATATATGTGAGAGTAATCGATGATATAAGCGAGAGTAGTTAGTATTGCATGAGTAGCATTGATGATATAAGTGAGAGTAATTGGTATTGCATGAATAGTATTGATGATATAGGTGAGTGTACTTGATTATATAGTTGGTATTGCATGAGTAGTATTGACTATATATGTGTAAGTAGTTGGTATTGCATGAGTAGTATTGATGATATAGGTGAGAGTAGTTGGTATTTTATAAGTAGTGTTGATGATATAGGTGAGAGTACTTGATATTGCATGAGTAGTATTGATGATATATGTGAGAGTATTGATGATATAAGTGAGAGTAGTTGGTATTGCATGAGTAGTATTGATGATATATGTGAGAGTACTTGATGATATATGTTAGTATTTGGTATTGCATGTGTAGTATCGATGATATAGGTTAGAGTAATTTATATTACATGAGTAATATTGATGATATAGGTGAGAGTACTTGATGATATAGGTGAGAGTAGTTGGTATTGCATGAGTAACATTGATAATATATATGACAGTAGTTAGTATTGATGACATATATAAGAGTAGTTAGTACTGCATGAGTAGTATTGATGATACAGGTGAGAGTACTTGATATTGCATTAGTAGTATTGATGATATAGGTGAGACTACTTGATAATATAGGTGAGAGTACTTGATATTGCATAAGTAATATTGATGATATAGGCCAGAGTATTTGATGATATAGGTTTGAGTAGTTGGTATTGCATGAGTAACATTAGTGATATATATGAGAGTAGTTGGTACTGCATGAGTGGTATTGATGACATATATGAGAGTAGTTAGTACTGCATGAGTAGTATTGATGATATAGGTGAGAGTGCTTGATATTGCATTAGTAGCAAGGCTGTCAAGATCGCGATCCCACCTGGGATCATTTTTGTCTTTGCAAGATCGAGATCGTAAGATCCTACCAATTTATCATGTTCTGTAAGCAACGGATAAACGAGTGAAACTATTTTTATTTCTACTCATTATCAAATATAAATTTATATAATATCCTCTTGAAAATGTCAAAATTCAAATTTAAAATACCAAAGTAAAACACAAAAAAGTCAAGTTTCAATCGTCACATTCATGATTTAGCGGAATAAAATTACATAACATGCGTAATAAACGTCTCAAAACAAAGTACTTCACTAGTATCACTACAATTAAGCTATCTGAATTAAAACTTAAAGGTTAATAGTTAAAACTATAAAAAGGTAAAAGAAAAAACAACAATTACCTGTAAAAAAAAATTTGCTTATGGTAACTAGAACATGAGAGGAAGAACCCTAATTTGTTTCATGTAATTTCAATTTGGGAAAAGTAGATAATTAAGTTTATTGATTAGAAAATCTATGAATGAAACGTCAATACTTGTTACTGAGATGAGCGGACTCATATTGTTCTTTTTTGGGCCTAAAAAATTAATGGGCTAGTAAGTATGTAAGTCAATAAGTTAGTAACTTGGTATTTTGGTAAACTCGTATCGACACGCGATCCTACGATCTTACGCGCGAGTTTACGATCCTACTTGCGATCCTACCTCTGATGCGATCCTACACCGATCCTACACGATTTTATCAGGTGGAGACGTAAGATCGTACGATCTTACGATCTTACGTGTAAACTCTCGAGTTTGACAGCCTTGATTAGTAGTATTGATGATGTAGGTGAGACTACTTGATGATATAGGTGAAAGTACTTGATATTGCATGAGTAGTATTGATGATATAAAGTATTTGATGATATAGGCGAGAGTAGTTGGTATTGCATGAGTAGCATTGGTGATATATATGTGATTAGTTGGTATTGTATGAGTAGTATTACTATTGATGATTTATGTGAAAGTAGTTGGTATTGCATGAGTAGTATTGATGATATAGATGAAGGTATTTGATATTGCATAAATGTTTAATGAACATGAGTAACAAAATATTACAATTCTTGATTTTCATATTTTCAAACCACTTTTTATTATGAGAAAACTAAAAAAAAGTTAAGGTTTCGAAAGATTTATTTAGTAAGTTTTTTTTTCTAATATTAAAAAATGTCATGAATTTCCAGTACATATCTATGCAACTTTACGACCCATTTAAATTTTGACACAATGTTAGTTTTAAAAATTATAATTTATTACTTAATGGCTGCTCTATGACAATCTCATTGTTTTCTCAATTGACGACTTGTCTATCTCTTAGTCGTTTAGCAATAAAAAATTATTCGTTAGGAATAGATAGTATGTGACGGGGTTGAACAATTAGATAAACGTTATTTCTTACTTTTTTTATATTTAGAAAGAAGCTAACTTTTTGTTAAAATTTATTATTACAAAAAATAAAATTTCACGACTTACATCACTTGTATCAAATTTTCATTTTGAAGTGCTATGCATGTTACAAATAATTTTTTGACATGAGAGGACCCTTGTAAGTAGGTATACGCATATAGTGTGACAACGTATATAATCTATGGCAAACAACTGAAAATATAACGACGACATCAATTAAACTGTGATCTTTTTATTGTTTGAACGTTTTGACGTAAATAAACACAATCCCTGATTATAATAACTACTATACAAAAATAAGAAAACAGATTATATCTCCATGTTTCATCAGGTTATCAAATACTACACAAGTTGTGGTTTCTAAAATATAAAATGTCGTCGAAACTAAACCTAAAAGTACTAGTATGCTACAATGAATTAAGTCAAACTATAACATGTGAACAAGCCAGTTAGTTGTTCACTATCACAATAAACCCTAGATACTACGTAACACATTCCAAAATCAATAATGCAAAATAACAATCAAATTTCCTAACCAAAACGTACAATTCAACCCTAAAATTAGCAAATTAAAATAGGCACATAAAGCTAGAAGCGGACAAGGTCCATTCCCGTCTTTTGCACAATACTCCCCTTTAATACAACAACCTAAAATGAGGTCGTAAATAGTGTAATAGGTTTCATTTTTCTAAAATTGTGCTCCTTTTTGAAAGCAATATCTAATCTATAAACCGTCTTTTTTAAACATTAAAAACTACTAACCAGTAATAAATCAGTTACGGCTATTCGAAAGTCACTCATATTCCATAAGTTACCTTTATTGGTCACATTAAAAACACATTCACTTACATTTCATTTCAGCGCCACCTCATCATTATGAGTTGTTTTTTTCCCTTAAGTTACCCTTATTAGCCATATTAAGTTGCACGAAAACCACGAGGTGAGCAGCCCACCATTATGAGTTGTTTTTTTTGCTAACTCACACGTCAGTGAGATTGGTTTAGTGGGGATGGTGCGTAAGTGAGGCATGCCTCACGCGTTACCGATATGTAGGGCTGATCACGGTCCGAAAACGCACCGGACCGACAAAGATCGGACCGGATCAAAAACTGATTTGGTCCAAAATACTATACCAGGGACCGGACCTAAATGTTCGGTTGATGTATGGGTCGGTCCAGTCCGGTTCGGCCTTCGGTCCAGTCCATTCCAACAAAGCATAATGGCCGATTTCGCTCAAGACCAAACTGGACCAAAGACCAAATATGAGAGAAAGAACGACCGAGGACCAAACCGAAACACATTCAGTCTGATCCAGTCTGATTCGGTCCGATCTATTTCTCAGTCTCTTATGCCCAGGCGCCCAGCCCTACCGATAAAGCCAGCCTTATACATATTATCTCTTAAAACATCACTTTTCTTATGTGTCACTTACAAGTGATATTGCTATTGTAGTTCACAAATTTTCTAACCAAAAATACCCCTTTGCCACGCATCTATCCTTTTTTCATTCCTTTTTTTACTTGTTTTTTTTTCGAGGGAATTGCATATATATCTTTTCAAAAGCTCAAAATTACATATATATATATATATATATATATATATATATATATATATATATTCAACTCAAACTTATAATTACATATATATCATTTTAAAAGCTCAAAAATTGCATATATATCAAACTTAAATTTATAATTGCATATATATCATTCCTAAACCTTAAATATGTTATGTATATTAATATAACTATTTAATCTAAATTTACAACTGTATAATTATAATTATAAAAAAATAATTTTTAAAATTACTTTTTCTTTATTTACAAACTTGTTGGTAGCCTATACGCTTTCATTGTAAAATACTTTATTTTTTGTATACATATAAAACAATCATGATATATATTGTGAGTTTATCTAATGCATTCGAATTATATATGATATAAGGTGATTTTTTTTGTGATGTTAAATATCGTCTTGATGTATTATTTTTGGTCATCTAGTTCATTTTTAACCTCGGGACATCATACCTTTGAAACAAACATTATTTTTGTTATTTATAAAATTTAAATATCATAAGTTAGATTAAATAATTATTTTAAATAATTATTTTGATATATAAGAAATATTGAAGGTTTATAAAGGATATATATGCAATTATGAAGGTTAAAAAGATATATATATATAATATATAATATATAATATATATAATTATATATAATATATATATATATATATAGTATATATATATATATATATATGGTGTGTGTTGTGTGTGTGTGTGTGTGTGTGTGTGTGTGTGTGTGTGTGTGTGTGTGTGTGTGTGTGTGATTACAAAAGTTTATTAAGAATATATATGCAATTAGTAGTTTAAGTTGGATATATATGCAATTTTGGGGCTTTTGAAGGGATATGTATGCAATTATAAATTTACGTTGAATATATATGCAATTTTGAACTTTTGCAGGGATATATATGTAATTCCTCATTTTTTTTAATGAATCGTCAAGTATTATCCGATTTCATGTGTACAAAATTTCTACGTTAAAAAGACTACCACGTAGCAACTCTGATGTATTTTTGTTACTAATGTACTCGTATGAATATCGCAAACAAACAAAACAATACTACTCCTTTCGTTCCAAAATTAGTGTCCCCTATTGATTTTTTAAGGCTTTTTATTTCAACTTTAACCTTAAATATGTTTGTTTGTGTTATATAATACTTACTGAAAAGTATATGAATTGATTGGTTTTTAAATGTATTTTCATAGTTATGATTTTCATCAACTTTATATAAGACAAACTAAAAAATTTATAAGCCAACGTCAAGGAAAAACTTCACAACGTGATGAGATGCCTCAAAACTCCATCCAAGTTTGTGAAATCTTTGACATGTGGGGCATCGACTTTATGGGCCCGTTCCCGTCTTCACGAGGGAACAAGTATATTCTCGTGGCAGTCGACTATTTGTCAAAATGGGTTGAAGCAAAAGCACTCCCCACCAATGATGCCCGAGTAGTTTGCAAATTTCTGAAATCTCTCTTCGCCAGATTTGGTGCTCCCCGTGCAATCATAAGTGATCGCGGAACCCATTTTTGTAATGACCAGTTTGCAAAGGTCATGCAGAAATATGGAGTTACTCACCGTCTCTCCACCGCTTATCACCCACAAACAAGTGGGCAAGTGGAAGTATCAAATCGTGGCTTGAAAAGAATCCTTGAAAGGACCATAGGTGAAAACCGTGCCTCCTGGTCGGACAAACTAGATGATGCACTATGGGCCTTCCGCACAGCTTACAAAACACCCATCGGGTGTACTCCTTACAAGCTTGTGTATGGAAAGGCATGCCATCTTCCGATCGAGCTTGAGCACAAAGCCTACTGGGCCTTAAAGCAAGCAAACTTCGATCCTGTAATTACGGGTGATCACCGGAAAGTTCAACTCAATGAACTTAATGAACTTCGTGATCATGCCTATGAGAACTCTTTGATCTATAAGGCCAAAACAAAGAGGCTCCATGACTCCAAGATCAAAAACCGTGTTTTCAACATTGGTGATCGAGTCCTCCTCTTTAATTCCAGATTAAAGATTTTCTCGGGCAAACTAAAATCCCGTTGGAATGGCCCTTTCACCATCACTAGAGTATTTCCGTACGGCACTGTTGAGCTTTCTCAAGCCAACGGGCCAAATTTCAAAGTGAATGGTCATCGCGTCAAGCATTACTTTGGAGGGAACGTACCACACTTGGTAGTTCCAGATCTCCAAACTTTCCCCAAGGATCAATAAATCCTTGTGATGGGTCAAGCATCGCGACCCTAAACAAGCGCTTCGTGGGAGGCACCCCATGCTTATCCGTAGTTGTGATATAAATAAGTGTTGTTATTTTGTGAGATAGCTTGTCTTTTCCATTACCCGTGTTTCCATGTTGTTGTTATTGTCCAGGATTGCCCGGATTGTGAAGACTCTCAGTTTTGTCATTCATCAAGAGTTTCACATCTTCAGCTTCAATTGGGAATCCGATATCCTAATCTTATCGACTAACGTTTTATCTTTTGGCATACCTCATAAACGGCCTTAGATTAATGTAATACCCTTCAAAACATCGAGGACGATGTTTAGTTCTAGTTTGGGGGGTATCTTCGATTTGATTGTTGCCTGCAGCATTGTTACCACGTAAACCCGTTTTTACCACCAAAATACCAAAAAAATGAAAAAATTGAAAATTTTTCAAAAATATAATAAGTGTTTTGTCAGATCATAATCAGCAAATAAGGATGCTTTATGCTGATGGTTTAATTGTGACAGAATTAATGTGTCTAGGTCTTAGGATAATGTAACACCTAAGTCTTAAGAATGATATGCCACCTCGAGAGAAGAAATCATTGCACTAAATAAACAAACCAACGTTCTAATCGGATTAATAATGGTTAATACAGTTTTCTTATATAAGGTTCGATCGCTCTTTTATCTTTTGTCTATTAGCTTGCGTGGGTAACAGTGTCTTGAATTGATTATAGTCACCAACCAAAACCGTGCCAGTCTCTCAGGCTGAAAACCCCCTTTTCCCATTAGAATTAGGATTTAGACTGACATAGGTTTAACATAGGTTTAGATTAGAATAGAATTAACATAGATTAGATAACCAAGATATTAATTAAATTGATAGATTTAACCTCGCTCTCAGTGATCGACACCCTACTTACCACGAAACTACTATCGATCGGGTACACTGCCCGTTAAAGTGTTATTTTTGGTTGAGTCGGCAAAATATAAATTTAAAACTTGAAACAATAAAATATACACCACACAACGACACATCAAGTTTTTGGCGCCGCTGCCGGGGAGTGAAAATTAATCTTGATTTTTATTTTGATATTTTGGTTTTTAACATTAGATTAGATCTAACCTTTAGGATTAGTGTAATTTAGATTAGTATATTATTCTGCGTATTTAATTGTTTGTTTTTGTATTCTGTTAGCATCGATACGGCGTATCTGTTCCTTTAGATACGGCGTATCCTGTCTGATCTGTCATACGACGTATTCGCCTCCTTGAATACGACGTATTTATTATTTTCTTTACAAATCTATTTCTCTAGAATAGCTTTACTTTGCATCATGTCTTACTTTTCAGGAACAGAATCTAGACTTCGTCCATATCATTTCAACTACCCTGAAAAAAGCCTGACAATGTGATGTGTTTCAAAAGATTTAAATTTATAAGACTAAAAATACTAGATAATTATATAGAAACACACGGGTAAAAGTATAACCCACGTATGCAGTATAATCTTTTTAGGTAAGACCAGGTCGTCCACAGGGATTAGAGTAGTGTTTAAATAATCAAAAAGAAAATAGACTTTAACATTTTTGAAAATAATTTTTACTTTACCAATGATAAAAGGTATGACTACTCGGATAGTTGAAAAATAACTTATAAGTGTTGGAAATGATTTGACCTCGAAGATGGGGCATTAATTTATAAAGACGATATATCCTCAGAAAACGTTTTCACAAATCAACTTGTTAACTTAAGACTTATATTTAGTTAACCAGACCAAATGTGTTACTCAAATAATCCAGTTACTATTATATCAAAGCTTATTTTGTTTAACAATTTACAAAAGTAGATTTCTCGGCACAGACGTTAAAGACCATAGACAAATCTTTAAAACCACATAGATCATAACGGGTCTTTCGACCTATACCGATATGATTATATAATCTAAGTTGATAAGAAAAAATAGATAAAATGGGATATAACAGGGTTTCAACATAAGCTTAGGATTAAAACGGTTAAGATCATACCAAACACTTATTCATTATCGTAACTTCACCGAGTAGTCATGAGAGATTTAGCCTCTCATGGCTAAGGAGTTCATAACAAAAGTACTCATTACATAAATTTCAATTATTTCAATAACAAGGTAATAAAACTTCTTCGTTCTTGATCGTTAGATCGTTTTCTTCAAAGGAAAAGGTATATCTTGGTGTTTTGGTGAAAGGGGAAGGATATGTGTGTGTAGAATGAGATAGGTAGTGGGAAATGGGTGTGAGAGGAATGAATTGTTTGAGAAATTTCGTCTCAATTTATAGGCAAAATTTGGTAAAAAGTGCGGAGCACTTACAAATAAGTGCGACGGACTTGGTGAGTTAATGCGATAGCATTTAATGACTTTTACTGGAAGTGCGGCACACATACAAATAAGTGCGGAGATTTTGAGGAGTTAATGCAGGTGCATTTAATGGACTTTAATTCTTCAATCTTTGGGAAAATATGCTGCGTACAATGTTGTAAGTGCGGCGGTGTTTGAACTTCAGAGGAAAGTGCGGCGCACAATGTAATAAGTGCGGCGGACTTCTTGAATTTTGGCTAGTCCAATAGGGTATTAGAATGATCTGTCGGCTAATCTTACGCTCATTTTGGTAGGTTTAAGAGTTTCAAGAGATAATTTGGCATATAGCGAATATGGCATAAGGTTAATGCTAGCACCAAGGTCGGCTAAGGCATTGCAGGAGAAAGTTTTGTTGAAATTACATGGAATAAGAAAACTTTCGGGGTCTCCGAGTTTAGGTGGAACTTTATTTTGGATCATCGCTGAACTTTCATCGCTTAAGAAAGCGGCAGAGATTTGTTCGATTTTTGACTAGTTACTGATAGTTAGTGTGCACTAGACTATAATACCGATCCGTCCATACTCTCATGGAGGGGTGAAGTTCACTTTTGTAAAAGTGTGTGTGTGTGTTTTCTCTATAGCATACACACTCTTCCCATCTCTTTAACCTTTCAACTCTAATAAAATGGCTATTCATTTATTTCACTTTATCCAACCTCCAGATCTGTTTTAATCCTTGTTCTTAGTCATTTTTTTTCCTACAATTGGCATCAAGCTGTAGGAGTGTCTGTATCATTGTTTTTGTTGTTTTTGTTACTGTTCATAACATGTATGGGTACTGTTCATCTATACTGTTCTGTCACAGTTATTTCCAGTATTTTTTTTCTCTTGTGAAAAAGTCAATAACATATTAAAGATTTGTTATATCTTTCTGTTTTTATCATCACTGGTTCAAATTGGAGTTTCTTTGTGCTTAAAAGTCCTCAATGTATTGAATCAGATCATGGTTTGTTTACTTCTTCTGGTTCTGCGATTTTATGATAAGGAATAAAAACCAGATCCACAATTTAAGGAAAAAGTACAAAAGTAAAAAATTTGTAGGTTGCGTTTTGGTTCTCAAAGATTGCGTTTTGTCTACACAACAATGGACTGCGATTTGATCTTGCGTTTTGGTGTTGCGTTTTGGCTACTGAAGACCCTTTTTGCAAGCACATCCAAACGCTATGCGCCAAAATTTCAAAAATGTTGTGTGATCTAAAGGTTGCGGTTTGCTCCTACGTTTTTGCCCTAAAACATTACTTTTTCTAACCCAAAACCGAGTCAACTTGGTTCTTACCGAGTAGACCCGGTCAAAACCACACTGATCATTATGACCAAATGTATAAGAACCAGAAATGAAAAAGAGAAGAACAACAGACTCGAATAACCACAAACCAACATCAACAGCCAACATGAAGCCTCAACACCAATTACACATAATCACCAACAAATCCACACTAGATCCTATCCCCTTCGTCACTTTTATCTCAAATCAAATCCAACCAAGATCTAAACCTAAAGCCCAACGTCACAACAATCCCACATCTCCATCTCAAACACCAAGACTCGAAACATAAATCAAATAACATGATCTCAGATTCATTTTCGTGTTTTTTATTCATATGCAAGACCTTGGAAAGATCAAAACACGACTGAATGATCATCATAGATCTATAAAAAAGGCAAGGCCTTTTTTGTTTGTTATACGAAAATTAAAGAAAGTATATTAACAAGAATGTTATATCTTTCTTTGTTTCGTTAAACCAACTCAAACAGTCAACCTTACCCGAGACCTTTAAAGGTCTTGAAGCCTTAATAAGCTTCTGTCAGCCCAATAAGCTCATGTTTTTGGCTTATTTAGACCCTTTCAGCCACTAGTCCTTTTATAAAAAATGATAAGCTCAAGCCCCTTTACAACTTTGTTTTTATAGCTTCTTGATAATAAGCTGTTTGGACTCTCTTTGTAATCGGGGTCCACTTCAGGGACTGTTTGTGTAATTTCTTCTTTTATAGTTATAATTGTTAGTCCCTGTGGTTAGTTAGCCTGTTACCTCGTTAGTCCTTGCTGTCCTTTCACTGTTAGTCCCTTAGGTTAACCACAGTTAGTTTTATTTAATTTAAATAATTAAATTAGGTTAAAATTTAATTAGTTTAATTACTTTTTATTTAAACAGTAAAATTTGGGCATTTTTATATTTTTAGAATTGTTAATTTTTTCTTTATTTAATTTTATTTTTTCAGAATTTTTATAACTTTTATTTTTTGTCTTTTTCTATTTTCTTAGTTTTAATTAGTTAATAATCTTTATAAATTCATAAAAAATCCAAAAATTAATAAAAAAATATATTTCTTTTTTACAAAATTTTCTTTTGTCATTTAGTGTCTAGGAAAAATATAAAATTTAGTATAGGTTTAATTTTTTATAAATTTCAGTCTTAGACCCGTTTTACCGGGTGCGTTTTACCGTTTCTTTTCGTTTTACATTCAAACGACCTCCGTTTTAGTTCTAGTTTTCTTTATTTTTTTCCCCGTATTTAATTTAGATTTAATTTTAGGATTTCCCTATAACTAATTTTGTTTCCCGTAGTTTTTAAGATCCCCATTTCCTATATCTGTTTCCCGTAGATTAAATTAGGTTTTATTTAATTAATTTTAGTTGTAATTATATCAGTGTTTCCATCATATATTCTCCATCATTGCTCCCGTTAGTTTTTAAAAGATCTCCATTACCTATATTTGTTTCCCGTAGAAGTTAAATTTAGGTTATTAAGTTTACTTAATCTCAGATGTAATTATATCAGTGTTTCCATCATATATTCTCCATCATCAATTTTTTATCCCTCATCAAACCCGTGATTACTTTCGATTGCAGAGCCGTCGTTGGGACATACGACCCGTGGACAATCTCTTCCGGAATCCTTTTTATAATTGAATTCTCCCTTATTATATTTTATTTCTAAATAGGCTCTTGACTTTTTCCCTTTGTCAAGGGTGAAGAGTTTTGGATTTGTGTGCCTGTATTTTATATATACATTTGACGAATCAGTTAGCCAGAGAAGTTTAAAGTTGAGATGTAATCAACAATTCTCACTGCATTTCAAGACAAAGATACTGTACTTCACAGTCTAAGCAAAATTCTCAAAGTTCTTCAATGACATTCATATACAAGACCTTGATTATACCAAGTTTTTTTTATTCTTGCTTCATCTCCTTTACAGTTTCTGAAGACAAGAGGGTAATGCTTTGTTTGGATTTCAAGATTTGTGCTTAAGACAAGAACTTCTCGAGTATACGTGCGTACACGACAATGATGCTTCCGAGATTTCGCAACCATCATGGGGGAAAATGTGTACATCCGAGACTTAGTTGACTTTGATGTTACCATGACAACTTCTAGGGGGAAGTAGTGTATACTACTTTACTTAGCATGGTTTATGAAGTATACTGCATACGTGAGAAGAATTGTTGTTGATTTCTCGCATGCACCCCCGAACGAATATTCACCAAGCCCTAATGACAAGAAGCAGTGGTCGTTGGTGTGGTTTGACTTCTACAAATTTCCGTTGTGCACGTCAATGACAAGTAAAAGATTGTTCGAGCTACATCAAAGTTTCAGAATCTGCTCAAGATAGGGATGTTGGTTTGGGGGGAGCTGATTCAGAAACTTCGCCAAAAAGGAGTCTATGAAGAAAGCTTTTCAAGACATGTTGTATGGATTGGGGGAAGTTAATCTAGTTCATGCATACTACAATGGTTCTAGAACAAGTAAAGACAATGAAGATCCAACCTGGAGTACAAGTTTCAAGACAATGAGAACTCAGAAGACATATTCAGCTTTGGAAGTGCTTTGGAAGACTTTACTTTATTGTAATTGTACTTGATAGGAACATTGTAAGTAATTCCGTATGTGTCCACATATTGGGGGAAGATTGTTAGCCTTAAAATATGGTGACATATCCGGAATTACATTAGTTCATTTATAGCGTGACACGTAGAGACTAATAATGACTAGTTACAATAGTTAAGTGTCATTGAGACTATATATACCCCCTCTATACTTCCATAGAGGGGTGAGGATTCATTATTTTCTCATTACGTGTATGTCTTTCTCTCTCTAGAAAACACACATCTTTCTTTTTTTCTCTCACTAAATAAAATGGATTCTTATTTGTTTAATCATCCCTGACCTCCGGATCATTGTCTATTGTTAGTGTAATCATATTACTTACAGTTTCGTCGTAATCAATTCCTTCTTGTTGATTATATCCTTGGGCGACTAACCTAGCTTTGTTTCTAGTTACGACGCCATTTTCATTGAGTTTATTTCTATATACACATTTTGTTCCTATAATGGTCATATCTATGGGATTTGGGACTAGTTCCCAAATATCATTTGTTTTGAATTGGTTTAGTTCCTCTTGCATGGCCATTACCTAATTTTTATCTTTTAATGCCTCATTTATATTTTTAGGTTCTATTATCGAAATAAAGCAAAAGAAATTGCTTTTGTCTTAAGCTTGTGACCTAAGAGTTCTTTGATTTAGATTACCAATAACGTTTTCTAGGTAGCCTACTCTTCATGACCAAATGCTCATATCTTCCACTCAGTCAATCCATATCACGCTCAATCCGTAACAATGAAACAAGACAACCCATTATCATCTTAGCCAAAAACCCACTAATAAGATTTTTATCACTCAGTCATCTCCATTTGTTTCAGCTGCAATCCTATTTTTTTTATTAGGTTAAGCCTAAAAACACAATTACGACATTACCTGAGTGACCCGTTTAAGCTCAGCACTTCATTCACACAAACTACAACAATCACCATTTTTTATTTACTAATTTAACAGTTCCCTCTAGAACAGCTAACCCATTCAGTTACCATGATTGTTCTTAATCAGTCCCTATACATTAAGGAAACAAAAATGTTTGTTCATTCATGTCATTATTTACTGATATAACTTTTTATATCAGTTTCCTTTAACTTGAACAAACACAAACCATATTCAGCCTCAAATTCATTCATAGAATCATCCATGCCCACTTATTTTCTAATCAACTCCACCATTTTCCCATATACCTCTCAACCAAACTTATTACTAACAAATCCATTTCAACTTGAAGCAAACCACGTTTTCATTTGTGGTTTAAGCCATTTTCTTCGTTGTTGGAGTGAGTACGGGGTTTATTTGGATTTCGATATGGATTTTGTGACGTGAGGTTTCTTTTGTTTTGGGATCCACCGACGAATATGGGTTTCTTGACAAGGGTTTTTATAGAGTCGGCGAAGATGGGTTTCTTGACAAGGGTTTTTATGTTTTGTAAGGTGATGATGATATTGTTGTATGTGGTGAATTTTTGAGTTTAGGATTTGGGTGAGAGCAGATATGTATTTGAGGTTTGTGTTCGTGGTTTTTGTAAGAGTGAAAATGTTTTGAGTGAATGACGAGTGATTTTGTTCTATAGATGCGCTCGCTCGGTCGGCGCGCGCGCGCTTATGTTATGATATTATTGGTTTTGATATGTAGATCTGGGTTGGGTTCTTGCCATTTTAGTCAAAAATAAATGTACTCTTCCCCTCAAAAGTTGCAACAACAATAGCAGTTTTTGAAGTTTTACACCTTAGTTTTGACATGGCTCAAATGTTATTAGTAGTCAATTCAAAAGGATCTGGATCATAAGAATAATCCATAAGCTCTTGATACCACTTATTGGTCCTAAAAATTATGTAAAACATGAATAATATAAGAAAATAAGAACAAGTTGTACACAATACCTATTTGACAAATAATAACACAATTTCTACTTTTCAATGTTTATAAATCTTATCAAAAATGAATCAAAGATTTACAAGGGATAGTTGCGAAACACTATCCCCCCACACACCCTGATTGAAACGCGCTCTCTTGTAAAATCTCATGAATCAAAGCTAAGCTTATACTTCATGAGAGGATGATCCTATCAACTATAATACATTGTATTATTTTTGGTTTGTTTAGAATCGATGCCTATCTCCTATTACAAACTCTTCTTATATATGAGATAAAAGTACAAGTAGCATGTGATGGTTGTTGCTCGCTCGGCTCTTGCTCTTCGCAATGTCTCCTCTTTTGGAAAAGCAACAACCATACTTTACTTATTGTAAGACACTTGTTTCTACCTTTATGAAAACTCTTGTACTTGTACTTGCTTGGTCCTCACTTATATTTGTTTGTTTCTTTCAGGGAGATAGATATTGAAAGTCATTGAGATATTTGTCAAATCTTAAAGACTCTCATGTTGCTTGTAGCTCATGTACTTTACTCACTGACACCACATCAGTAAGGTAAAGTGTTTCTTTAGTTGGTCTTCGACGTCCCTGAGGCTTGTCATTCTTGATTGAGATTTTTACAACACTCACTGATTTATTTATCAGTGAGTAACCCACTACGTTTACGGGTTTTACGACAACAAATACGAATTGTATAAAACACACGTCTGTCATGAACAGTAAAAGTTACTGTTCATCAGGGGAGAAAATTTATGAAAATGTCAAATATCGATAACCCGTCTTAATACGAAAAGATGGACATAAGAAACGCGAGAATCGGGCTTAAAACGCAAAAGTTACGCCAGTTTTACTAAACGGTAATTATAAACGTTTTAACTTATTAAACACAATTTTTCCAAAACCATTAGTTGGTGATTGAGCTATATAGAATATTATGTGGTTATCAAAGTACTATATTACTAGGGAGTTTCATAATGAGGCCTCTTCGGATGGCGTTTCGACGAGTTGTTGGATTTACGATTTAAAGTGTCCTAACTCCTCGAACGTCATGTCATGACCTCTTTAATTATGATAGCCCGAACGATAGTACGAGATAACAACTATAAGATTAGATTCAAGTACTTGGTACTTATACGACCTATGATAATTTAGGTTGCATTCGATCTTTTACGTGACGCTTTATCTGCGATATTTGGATTATCTGAACTCAAGGTGAGTTCATAGCCCCACATTTTTATGATTTCAATGATTTATAATTATGGGGTGAAAACATGCTTTATTTTATAAATTGGACGCAAGTATTGATTACATGTTGCCTAAGTAGCGATAACCCAAGTTTAGCCCATTATCATGAACTGTCAATTGCATAGATGTAGTTGGGAATTACATTATGTGAGCGCGAATGTTATTTAATAGATCTATTCGGGAAACGACCTCCCCGTTCGGGTGATTAGCTATCACCGGGAACGAACGTTATAGCATGTCGAATTTAAGATGTTTTCGGGTTGAACATCTAATCGGGCAGAAATTGCAATATATAGTTTAATTGCAAGAAAGATCGTCGAGCTTCAGTGTCATGAGCTTAGTGTAAATGTAATCTAGTTTTTGTGAGATCTGCATGTGTTGCATTATCACTAAAAAGTCTTGCGGTCCTGCACATTATGATTTTATCAAACCTATGAATTCACCAACAATTTTGTTGACGTTTTTAAGCAATGTTTTCAGGAGATCAATAGGCATGGGATGCCAAGGATGCATTGGGTTATATTTTGGATTGCACGCTTAAAGATTTAGGTGCATCATATTTGGGGAAATGTATTGTCAACTTTTGTAATATTCAACAATGAACAAGTAAAGCTATATGCTTTTGTACTAGATCTTTCAATTAAATCCAATGTATCATTTTAAACGACTTTTTGTGTCATTCTTATATATCTTGTGCTATTGATCAAGAAGTAACACGCCCCGGACCCTTATTCCGCTGCGACCCAATTTGAGGGTGTTACATAATGTGAGCCTAAAATGAAGGAAAACCAAGATTACATAGATGTGCACCTTGATTCCTTAAAAAGAAAAGAGCTTGCAGACTTGTTTAATACAAATAAATAGTTGTTGTTCTTGATACCACCATTGTTGATCATAAAGGGGGAAATGGTCTCTCATTGTTGCTCAGCTCGGACAAGAAATCACCAAACATATCATTATTTGAGCAAGCCGGTTTTCCATCTAAAGTGATGCCCAATGAAGCCCCAAGGCTATACATAGAAACGGATTCATCATTTTCGGAATCACCTTGAGATAGTGAACACAGTTGATCGTCATCACCATCATATTCAATGTTTTTCTTCCTTGCTTTACTTTTACCTCTTTTCTTGATTCTATCTGAGATCTTTCCGGTATCCTTCTCTTTTATCTTTGAAATGGATTTCTTGTCTTGCACAATCTTAGCAATTCTTAATGCCTTGCTGCAAATCGCATGGCATTCAGTCGATGCTTTGTTTGACTTAGGTTTAAGTGTGTATGAGGTAGATTGTAGATTACCTTCTCATTTTATACAAGTAATACTTTTAATATGGGTGTTTATGGTTCAGCTCGGTTAGTTCGGTTAGTTAGAAGATTTAAACTATTCATCATGAGGCGGGTAATTCATTTTATTATCGAAATCAAACCGTACTAGACGGGTAGTCAAACATGCATTACTCGAAGTGAACGGTTACTCGCGGTCCGGGTCACACTTAACCATTTTAGACGTTTAATTGAGTTTAATCGCATAAACAATTAATTAATCTAGAACATAAAATTTCGTTTTAGTAAAATTAATTATCATTGAATAAATAGATTAAAGTAATACTACCTCCGTCTCAATTTAATAGTACATCTTTTCTTTTTAGTATGTCTCAAAATAATTGTTCACTACTAATTGTTTGAGTTCACCATATTACCTTTAGTCCAAAATGATATTTACAAAAATAAAAGAAAATAATAATTAATTATCAAATGATAAAACCGTCCTTTTTTGGCTTTCGTAGGAAACAAAACTGTTAGAATAAGAAACACTAACTAGATTCGATATGGAGGTCGGGGAGGATGAAATAAATAAGAAGCCATTTTATTTAGTGAGAGAAAAAGGAAAGATGTGTATTTTCTAAAGAGAGAAAGACACACACTAAATGAGAAACAAAATGAATCATCACCCCTCCATGGAAGTATGGAGGGGGTATTTATAGTTCTATTGACACTTAACTATTGTAACTAGTCATTATTAGTCTCTACGTGTCACGCTATAAATGAACTAATGTAATTCCGGATATGTCACCATATTTTAAGGCTAACAATCTTCCCCCAATATGTGGACACATACGGAATTACTTACAATGTTCCTATCAAGTACAATTACAATAAAATAAAGTCTTCCAAAGAACTTCCAAAGCTGAATATGTCTTCTGAGTTCTCCTTGTCTTGAACCTTGTACTCCAGCTTGGATCTTCATTGTCTTTACTTGTTCTAGAACCATTGTAGTATGCATGAGTTAGATTAACTTCCCCCCAATTCATGCAACATGTCTTGAAAAGCTTTCTTCATAGACTCCTTTTTGGCGAAGTTTCTGAATCAGCTTCCTCCCAAACCAACATCCCTATCTTAAGCAGATTCTGAAACTTTGAAGTAGCTTGAACAATCTTCTATTTGTCATTGACGTGCACAACATAATTTTATAGAAGTAAAACCACACCAACGACCACTGCTTCTTGTCATTAGGGCTTGGTGAATATTCGTTCGGGGTGCATGCGAGAAATCAGCAACAATTCATCTCACGTATGCAGAATACTTCATAAACCATACTTGGTAAAGTAGTATACACTACTTCTCTCTGAAAGTTGACATGGTAACGTCAAAGTCAACTAAGTCCCGGATGTACACATTTCCCCCCATGATGTTTGCGAACTCTCGGAAGCATCATTGTTGTGTACGCACATGTACTCGAGAAGTTCTTGTCTTAAGCACAAATCTTGAAATCCAAACAAAGCAATTACCCGTCTTGTCTGTAAAAACAGTAGTGGGATGAGCAAGATCAAGTGAAAATCTTGGTATAATCAAAGGTCTTGTATATAAGTTTTGTGTTTGAAGATACTTTGAGGATTTTGCTTAGACTGTGACAGTATCTTTGTCTTGGAATGCTCACATTAAGATCCCGTGTGAATTGTTGATACATCTCAACCTTTAAACTCCTTGGCTAACTTACCAACCTTGTATTCTGTCGGCTATTGTTGTTGATCACTGGGTGAATGTAAACTGAGTTACCAAAACTTGAAAATGGAAGTAAAATCGACCCCAGTTTGTTATTAAGCTTGCACTGTTGTTGATTGTGAACGATGCAAGATTAAATATATAAGTACTCTATACCTAGTCCTAAAGATAAAGAAGTACAACACCTCTTGTTATTTATCCCACATAGAATCTTGCGTTTTTATGACACTGGAAAGTACTACAATGTATATCCTTTAAGTGATAGTATATCCGTGTGCACTACAATGTAATCCTTACACTAGAAAATAACTAGATAATTAAAGTTTAATCTTAACCGTATACGTTTAAGAAGTCATCAATCGATGCGTAGATGGGTTTAAAGAAAAGGGATGAAAATTAAACAGGATTTAAGTCTACGATGTTGAGATAAGTAGAACGCCTTCGTGAAACCCACTTCCTAAACCTCAAATAAGGGATACCAAAATCAAGCTCCTATGATCACTTGTCATCGTAATCCGAATCTTTTAGCCGTTTGTCGTTTTTAGTGAATCTTTTTAGGATAGTTTTTAGTGTTATGTTTCGTGTTTGGTGGTTGTTCAATTGTTGTTAAACTGGACAAATGTTATTCTTGAATGTCGTGTAGCGAATCAATCATTGTCTAGTAAACTTGTCATGATAGTGTATTTTAGTACCCGCTTAATCCTTAAAAATATACCATAGATGCATTAAGAATGCCTGAAATTTAGGTCCAAGGATGAATATCCTTAACCATAAAGCCTAATTTTCGGTTACTCTTATTCCAGCCCATAAAAAACATTTAGCTTACTATGTAAAACCAGCACCATTTGTTTTTCTGGTTATACGTGGCCTAAGTGTTAACACAAACCCACAAGAAATAAACATGCACGGGCCCAACATTTTTGAGTTATAACTCTCTCATCCCTCATTATTGGGGCATAAATCCCGAAATCCTTTTCTCTTCCACCCCCATTTATAACAACATCTACCCTAATTTTTCTTCTAAAAAAACGCAGCAAACTTATAATCTTCAATCCATCTTATTAACAAATTCATCAAAACAAAAAATTGTCTAATCTTAAGGAATGATCACTCGTTCGTTTCTTGTTATAGGACAACAAGTTTGATCACTTGACATATGAAACATATCAACTCCATAATTCGAACCCTTTACATCATCTCAGCTGAACCATAAATAATTCATTTGGTTCATTTATACTCTTGAAGACCAAATAACAGGAACTGTTACTCCGTGGTTTATTTCTTAAAAAGATGGCTTCTCGATCCTTTTAGGGTCTTGGTAGGGTTCAATGTTTTGATTGTTCTTGTGTGTTCAAACGAAACAAGGAATGATAATAACAATATTGTTATTAGTCATTGTTTAATTTCGAATATTAAAGAAAAAGATGTGATCTTTTCATAGATCAATGATGAATCTATTCGAATGCTTGATCTTTATTAGGTCATGACGCTTATGTAAGCATATCGAAAAAGAAACTGAGATCCTAACGTTATTCATTTTTCTAGTTTTGAGTCTTGTTTTGATGAAGATAGGATATGAAGTTGTGGAGGAGGGAGGGATATAGGTTTAGCTTGGATTTGTTGAATGTTGTGAATTGGATTTGGGTTGATATTGTGGCTGTTGTAAATGATTCAGTTCAAACTCGGTATTAACTGAGTTTAGAAACTCAGTAGATTATTTGTGTTTGTTGAATTTGTCGTTTTTGATTTTGTTGAGTCGTTGGTACAAATTCGATACAGAGTTGTTTTTCAGATCTGAAACTCGAAATAAGCAGTTAGAATACTGAGTTTGACTAAAGCTTCCGAGTTTGACTTCCGAATTTGTAGTTTCACCAGATCTAACAAACTTTGACCAAGAATGAACAGTAACCGAGTATGAACAGTAACCGAGTATGAACAGTAAATGAGACAACAAACACATGATACAATACACACCTGGAGTTCTGATGCCAATTGTTAGAATAAGAAACACTAACTAGATTCGATCCGGAGGTCAGGGAGAATGAAATAAATAAGAAGTCATTTTATTTAGTGGGAGAAAAAGGAAAGATGTGTGTTTTCTAAAGAGAGAAAGACACACACTAAATGAGATACAAAATGAATCATCACCCCTCCATGGAAGTATGGAGGGGGTATTTATAGTTCTATTGATACTTAACTATTGTAACCTAACCGAATGCCCTGACAGGCAAAAATGTCAATTTCCACAAAAGGATAGAAATACTCAAAGAAAGAATCAATAATAAAAAGATATCCGAACCGAGATATTCCGGTCGTATGTCAACGAGGCTGCAATTGAAAGTAATCCTGGTTTGAAGAGAATTGACTGTATGAGAATATATTCTAAGATGGGAAACCACTGATATAATTACAACTAAAATTAATTAAATAAAACTTAATTTAATCTACGGAAAACAAGCAAAAGAAATGGATCTTAAAAACTACGGGAAAACAAAATTAGTTTATGGGGAAATCCTAGAAATAAATTTATACTAAAAATACGGGAACAGAATCAGGTATCGGAAACCTAATACAAAAATTAAGAAATAAATGCTAAATTAAATGTAAAATCAAAATTAAATTCTAATTAAACATTAACTTGAAAAATAAAGAAAACTATAACAAAAACGGAGGTCGTTTGGAATGTAAAAATGAAAAGAAACGTAAAACGCACCCTGGTAAAACGGGCTAACTGAAATTTAAGAAAATAAAGCCTAAAACTAAATTTTAAAATTTCCTAGACACTAATGACAAAAGAAAATTTTACAAAAGAGAAAAATATTTTTTTATTAATTTTTGATATTTTTATGAATTTTTTTAAAGATTAATAACTAATTTAATTATTAAAAAAAACTAAGAAAATAGAAAAAGACAAAAAATAAAAGTTATAAAAATTCTGAAAAAATAAAATTAAATAAAGAAAAAGTTAACAATTCTAAAAATATAAAAATGCCCAAATTTTACTGATTAAATAAAAAGTAATTAAACTAATTAAACTTAAACCTAATTTATATTAATTAAATTAAATAAACTAACTAAAGCTAACTGTTGTTAAAACAAAAGGACTAACAGTGAAAGGACACAAGGACAAACGGGGTAACAGGCTAACTAACCACAGGGACTAACAATTATAACTATAAAAGAAGAAATTACACAAACAGTCCCTGAAGTGGACCCCGATTGCAAGGTGGGTCCAAAGTGCTTATTATCAAAAAGCTATAAAAGAAAACTTGTTAAGGGGCTTGAGGGGAACAATTTTCATAAAAGGCACATAAGCTGTAGTGAACTAAATAAGCTAGAAAGAGCTTAATGGGCTGACAACTTTAATAAGCCTTATTGACTTATTTTCTTGCCTTTTGGGATTTAAGCCAACAAAAATAAAGCTAGAAACTAGGGGGACAGATAAATAGGGAGAGGGGAGTCCTAAATATAAGCTAAGTTATCTAGAATAAGCCCTAAAATAAGCTGTTTTATTGTTAAGCTATGTTGACAGCTTATAAAAGAAAACAGAAAAGTAGGGACTTTAAGCCTAATTTAAGCTAAGCTAAAGAGTGAGTTAAGCTAAGAAAGCTTGGGGATTTAAAGAACTAGTAATAAGCTACAATAAAAAGCTAAAAATCCTAAGTGCTTAATACAAAATAAGCTAGATAAAAGAGGCTGAAAATGGTGCTCAGCACCAGGGGAGCATGCAACAGTGGCTAGGGGGCTATTTGAGCTTATTGAAATAAGCTCTTAAGAGCTTATTAGCCAAAACCAACCACAAACAGGTAGAAAGGGGTGACTAATAAGCTTATATTCAAATATGAGGCGTAAAAACAAAAAAGCTGCTGAATATGGGCTAACAAGATGCTGATTTCACAAACACACATGCATACACACACACTTGACTTATGCTGCCAAACCAAAGACAGAACAAGGGGGCTTTTAAAAGGGCTAGTAACACTCAAATAAGCACAACAATGGTGTGCTTAAGCTGCATAAGCAGCTTAAGTGGTTTAACTTACTTTTGCTTATTGGAAATTTGACAGAATACAAAAAACATTTAAAAACTTATTTTAAAACTAAAATTGGTGATTAAATTGTCTTAATAAAGCCCACACACTCAGCCAAAGTTGGCTGAGTGAGCTTGACCCATACCAAACCCAAAATGACCCATTTTAACACTAAACCAAACACCCCCTTATTTTATAAATTCGGGTTTTTTTTGCTTTTTTAGTTTAGTAAAAGCTATGAAATATGGTTACAAGGAAGTTTAAATAACTTTAACACATGTCTAAACAAGTTTAAACAAGATTAAACTACTCAAATGATACTTCAAATTTCGACAATGGTAATTTTCACAAACACACTTAACTTTGATTAAAACTGAAAGTATTACAATGAAATCTTAAAAAGAAACTGAGTACTATAATATTTAAAGCAAACTTAAGTAAAATTTAAACTAAGAAAGGTAAAAAACAGTTTTTTTTCTTCTTTGGCTTGTTCTCTTCTTTTATAGAGATCCAAAAGCTTCTCTTGGACTTGGGATAAGCTGGATGTGAGTGTGCAATTGCTCCAAGGCAATCCTAGCCTTCCATTGGCTTTGTAGCATTCTCAGCCATGGATGGGGTTCGTTGGGTTGAGTGATTGTGCCAGGGGAGAGGGTTATAGGGTCAATGGGTTGTGGGAAGTGGTGTAGGTGAGCTGGGAAGGGTACTTGAGAGGTGGTTTGGGAAGAAAAACCGTGGGAAATGGCTGTTTGGGTTTTGGCGGGTACGGGATGTGGTTGCAGGTTTAAAAGAATTGTTTGGAGATGGTGCAAAAACAGCCCCTCTTCTTTTCTTCTCTTTTCATTTCCTTTTAGGCCCATTTTTTAGTTATAACAAAGTTTGGGAAATAACACAAATGGTCCTTGTGGTTTATAACTAAAAGAGTTAAAAGGAGTTTTGGCAAATTGCAAATTTGGTCCCTGCTGTTTTATAACTAAAAAGGAAAAAAAGGGTTTTGGAAAATTGCAATTTCAGCCCTTGTGTTTTATTAAACCATTTTTCTTAATAAAACAACTTTCAAAACTTGGCATTTTTGGCCCCTTTTCTTTATTTTTTTTCATTTTTAATTATAAAACAAGGTTTTTAAAATTTACATTTTTGGTCCTTGAGTTTTATAAAAAGAGTATTGGGCTTGTATTGGGCCCAATTGAGTGTGTCTGGGCCCAATTGAGTGTGTCTGGGCCCAATAAGGTTTAGGCTTGGTTATTGGGCTTTTTCAAGCCCAATAAGGTTATGAAGTGGGTTTTGTGTGTACAATGGCTGAGATTGGCTGTAACTGGGCTAGGATTGGGCCTTCAAAGTCTTCACAGTCTTTGTCAATTGCACACAAATGGGCTGTTGTAAATGATTGAGGGCCCATTTGGTCTTCACAGTCTTCATAATTATACTATTGGGCTTTCCCGGCCCATCAGATGGGTTAAGATTGCATTCAATAGTATTCTTCAGTTCCGGCTCCGGTTTGACTGCTGAATTCTTCAGTAAGACTCTTGACTTTGCATTTTTTTGACTTTCCTTGATTTTGCACAGTCATTTCATTCCATTCTCATTTTGTCATTTTGGATTGGTTTTCTGTCTTTTTGTTGATATCCACTTCCTGCACAATACAAATGCAAAATAAACATATATTTGGCAGTTTTTGTCTGTTTTTGGTCATTTAAGCTCGTTTTTAGAGGTAAAAGATATGTGTAATTAAGCACTTATCAAATCCCCCAAACTAATGTATTTTGGTCCTCCAACGCAATGTTATGAAGTAAACTTCATAAGAAAAGCCCCGTATTACCATTTTCTGAATTTACACTAACAACAACTAATATATTTGGATTTTCTCATTTTTAACAAGTTTTGACTTTCTTTATTTTATAATACTGGTATCATAGAATGATAAACGCCCCGTAGAGTGAACTACGGATGTCCCTTACGATAATTCATCGACTCGATTTTTCACAATCACAAGCTAAGCAATTAAACAAGATCATTGTCGATATAAGACTATATGTTAAGCCCTCATACTTATTGAAATGTGAACTTTCAACTCCAACATGGATATACATTGAAATGCGTGTACTCATGTTAATGTTAACCATATACCAACTTATTTTCATAGTCATAAACCAAAAATGATCATGACTCAAAGCAACAACTATACACTTCGTAACTCGATTTCGAGATTTAGACTTTAGAACTTTTTGCTAACGATATTCACATCATAATCATCAAGTTCTTTAAAGCGAGGAATGCGTTGCATAGTTTGAACCCCTACCTCGTGGTTAACGGATAGGATATCACAACCAACGACTGGTGTTCTTAGTTTGAAAACCCACCCCGTTGCTAGCGTAGTGGGAAATCACATCAACACCTTATTCCTAATATGGCTAAGGATTAGTGTCTTAGTTTGAACCCTCACCTAGACCTTTCTTCCAAGTGAGATGATCACGACACACCAAATCCTAGAAGCAAAACGTCCTTAGTTTGAACCCCCACCACGTTTGCTAGCGAGTGGGATATCACGACACATCTTTTCTTGCTCCATAATATCAACTGCATGTCTTCATTGGCAAAATTATCAATATTCCTGCATTTTGCATTCAATTTCATTCATGCTTCTTTGAGCATTTATCTATTAAATTACTATAAAAACCGCTTTTGGAAAACTCAAGTTACTAATTTAAAGCTTTTGCTGAAAACATCGCTTAGACTTAGTTGAATTAAATTGAGTACGTATGATTAGTGGATTAGAAATTCACCGGGATACCAAAACCACAAGTACTCGTATAAGCTTTTATGAAGATCTTTGCTTGCACAAAACTTATAATTAACTCCAATCATTTCTCGTTCTCGACAATTATTAAAATTCAATCAATAGAGTTCGTGAAAGCTTGGCCTAAAGGAACTAGCTAGGGCTCAACACGCCCGCATCAGTCAAAAATATTCTTATTCTACCAAAAGAAAAGCAAAACTTGACAAAATCTTATTATATTTTTTGAAAAATTTTCAATATTTCATTTTTTTGGTATTTTTGTGGTAAAAACGGGTTTACGTGGTAATAATGCCTACAGAAACAAATCAAACGAAGATACCCCCCAAACTAGAAACTAAACATACGTCCTCGGACGTTTTTGAGGGTACTACATTAAATCCTAAGCGTTTATGAGGGTAGCCAAAATTTAAAACGTTAGTTGATCAGATTAGATATCGGATTCCCAATTGAAGCTGAGATGAGAAACTCTTGATAGAATGACAAACTGAGAGTCCTTCACAATCCTGGCCAATTCCTGGAGCAATAACAATACAACACATGGAAAACACGGGTAAATGAAAAGACAAGCTATTTTACACAACAACCAAAACTTATTTATATTAGAAAATTGGGGCAACTACGGAATAAGCATGGAGCCTCCCACGAAGCGCTTGTTTAGGGTCACGATGCTTGACCCATCACAAGGATTTATTGATCCTTGGGGAAAGTAGTGGAAATTAAAATCATTATCGGACTTTCATTCAAGTGACTACGATAAGTATTGAATTTCATGAAAGTTCCACTCCGATGAGATACATCCGGCTTAGAAGAATGATACTTATTGAAATGCCGAGATCAAATATGGTTCTTCATCCCCCAAGGAAGATAAGAGAAGGCGGAATAACCGGATAATCAAAAATTGGGAGAAAGATCCATACAACATAAAGCCGAAAAATTCACTAGTGGGTATGAAATCTTGCTCCAGGATGGAATGGTGGGTAAAACAATTAGTACATCTACGAGGATGTCTTTCACCACAACAATGTAATTTCCCGAATTGGGATAAACAACATAAAAACGATCGAACCCGAAGGGAAATAGAAGTATCGTCAATCTACGGAGTCGCATCATCACTCTCCAAATACCTGAGTGGTATGATCCGTCATCAGCAAGAAAACAAGGTCAATCTCCTCCATAAAGATAACATTATCCGCAACGGGAATATGAGATTTAGGGCAGAAGATTCGATATGCATTAGAATTGGCTTGAAGATCTTCGGAGGTCGTGGGAGAAGATTTATCGTAGAGCAAACTTTCCAAAAACAGAATAACACCTTCGGTCAAAAATTTCAACTTTCGCAATTTCTGGTGGAAAGATAAGGTGAAGGATGAGTTAACGCCGAACTCATTGGAAAGAGAATCGATCTTAGAAGAATCAATCGAAATTGTCTCGATTTAGCACGATTCTACAAGATCATAGATTCAGCATCAAAAGAATCAATTCCCGGTGGAATTGGAATGATGCATTCCAGCCCCTCATCATTAATCGATCTACCTTAACGAAGCCATTTCTTCATCAAGATCAAATAGAAGTATTAGAGAAAATGATAAAATTTCTCTTTTGGATGTCCCTCCTCGAAAATGACTCGTCACTTAAGTAAAAATCATCATCTATATCGAAGAGAGGTTTGGAGAAAGTAAAAATCATGAATCTTATGAAGAGATCATCATTGGAGGCAAATCACACTCATCGACCGAAAAATCCTCGAACTCAATAGGGTTGTTGGACAAGGTTCTCGACTACTAGACTTTATGAATTCGTCCGATTTCCGTTGCCGTATAGTGTCAAGATGCTCGTCCCCCAAACTTAGAGAGTTAACGTCTATTGGTTGGTGATTCGGTGTGTGATTGCAATGGTATAGTCCTCGACTCCATCATTATCACAGAACGAGAGGGCGAATTCCAAGCCGAGTATTGATGTACTCAGATACTCGTCACTTATGATTATTCACATCCTTGAACAAGTTCTAATGCAATTCTTGCACTTCCTCGGATTGAGCGTGCTTAACTTCAAAAAAGTTGTCCCAAGCTTGCAATAGAACCTTAGGCGTTTTCCCAAAAGAGATACTATTAAACTTTTTGAGAAAGCTTTCAATCGATTTCATTAGGTCCTCTTGGGCTTGCAAAGCTTCCATGCTCATTGGTTTAGAGGTTTGATTATTGACGGAAAATTGCTGGGTTTGAATTGGTCAAAACCGAAGAATGAGAGATTTAACTCATCGGTTGACATTCAAATAGTCCGCATGAGGACCCTTACAATTTTCACAGCAAAGATTTGCTGTTGAAGATTAAGCAATCTGCAAGGGGGAATTTGAAATTAACAAGGCTAGTAATTTGGCGCTGGATAGAAAAACATGGCTTTGAGGGTGTACAGCAGTGGACAATATTGAGTATCGTTTCCCCGCAAAATTCACACAAGATTTGCTTAAGTGTGGGGGTGGTGAGGAGAACTTGGAGATTGATCAAAAGATTTTACGGTAGTTTGAAAATCGCATTTGATTTTCATTCCATAAGTATCAACTAAACAAACTCCATCAATGAGACGACAACCGCACTGTTGCACGTGCACGAATAACTATAAGAAGTTATCCGTCGGTTGTCCACCTTCCCTACACATTCAAACATATAAAAACTCCATCAGAATTAAACAAAGTAATAGGACAAGAAAAAGAATTAAACATTAAGAGGAAAAAGAAGATTAATATTTGTTTTCGGGATTTAATAACAACATAATTCACATTGGACAAATCAGATAAGAGAATTTAAGCCAAATAAATCGATCATACTTCACGGTAAGCTCTCAGAATGAAAAACCGCACAGGTGAGCGGAGGATAGGACAGCCGAAGCATATTTCCTCTCTTTGGGTCGTAGTTCCTAGGAACAACCTCCTTATACCCACATTTATAGCTTTGTTATCAGAATGAGTGAGCCGTATAACGTAAGTGAACAGAAGGCTCAAGTTTTAAATCTTTTGTTCGAGTTGGGAACTCAATAGTTCACCGGAACTTATTATGATAATACCTCAGTTGAGAATATTATATTTTGGTATTTTACCAATTAGTGATTTTTAATTTTTATGGAAATTTTTTTTTTTTTTTTTTTTTTTTTTTTATTTTTTTTATATGATATGTACTAATAAAAAGAAAAGAAAAATATTTTTGTGTTTTTTAATATGATATATTAATAATAAGACAAGTTCAGATCAAAGTCGGATAGAAATCGTAGCAAATGCCTCCCCGGCAACGGCGCCAAAAATTGATTCGTGGATAAGTATATATATATAAAATACTAGGCAAATCCAAACTCTTCACCCTTGACAAAGGGAAAAAGTCAAGACCTACTTAGAAATAAAATATATAAGGGAGAATCAATTATAAAAAGATTCCGGAAGAGATATTCCCGGGTCGTATGTCCCAACGAGGCTGCAATTGAAAGTAATCCTGGTTTGATGAGAAATTGAATGATTGAGAACAACAACACTTATTACAACTACGGATAAGCATGGGGTGCCTCCCACGAAGCGCTTGTTTAGGGTCGCGATGCTTGACCCATCACAAGGATTTATGGATCCTTGAGGAAACAAGTGGAAATTAAAATCATCATCGGACTTTCATTCAAGTGACTACGATAAGTATTGAATTTCATGAAAGTTCCACTCCGATGAGATACATCCGGCTTAGAAGAATGATACTTTTGAAATGCCGGGATCAAATATGGTGTCTTCATCCCCACAGGAGAGAAGAGAAGGCGGAATAACCGGATAAGCAAGAAATGGGAGAAAGATCCATACAACATAAGCGAAAAATTCACTAGTGGGTATGAAATCTTGCTCCAGGATGGGATGGGTGGGTAAAACATTAGGCACATCTACGGGGATGTCTTCCACCACATCAATGGTTGAATTTCCCGAATTGGGATAATCAACATAAAACGATTCGAACTCGGGAAGGGAAATAGAAGTATCGTCATCTACGGAGTCGACATCATCACTCTCAATACCTGGTGGTATTGATCCGTCATCAGCAAGAAACAAGTCAATCTCCTCCATAAGAGAATCATTATCCGCAACGGGGATATGAGATGGAGGGAGAGATTCGATAGCATTGGAATTGAATGGATGCCTTCCAGCACCTCATCATTAATTCGATCTACCTTAGTCGAAGCAATTTCTTCATCAAGATCAAAGAGAGGATTAGAGAA